>PVJS01024881.1:0-28312 GCA_004027185.1 Glis glis
AAAAAGAGCCAGGCATAGTGGCGCATGCTTGTAATCCCAGTACTTGGGGGGCTGAGACAGGAGGATCACGGGTTCGCTGCCAGCCTCAGCTACTTAGTGAGGCCCTCCGCAACACAGTGAGACCGTTTCAAAATACAGAATTAACGCCGAACGTGGTGGCGCATGCTTGTAATCCCAGTACTTTGGGAGGCAGAGACCGGAGGATCCCGGTTCGTGGCCAGCCTCAGCTCCCTCTCTCTCTCTCTCTCTCTCTCTCTCTCTCTCTCTCTCTCTCCTTAGTGAGGCCCTCCACAACTTCGTGAGACCCGGTTTCAAAGTAAAGTATAAAAAATAGGGCCAGGGGTGTAGCGTGGAGGTAGAACGCTCCTGGGTTCAATCCCAGGTACCGCAAAAAAAAAAAAAAAAACCAGAATTAAAAATAGGGCTGGGGGTATAGCTTGGAGGTAGAATGCCCCTGGGTTCAATTCCCAGTACCAAAACAAAACAAAATAAACAGGTACTGGAGGTGTAGCTCAGTTGTAGAGCACTTGCCTAGCATGCTCCAGGGCCTGGGTTGGATCCCCAACACCACACACACACAAAAAAAATAAAAGAAAAAGAAAAAAAATACATGAAGTGGAAGGCCTAGAATTCCAACCCAAGTCTATCAAATACCAACAAGGAAGCCGGGCGTGGTGGTGCACGATTGTAATCCTAGTACTTGGGAGGCTGAGACCGGAGGATCCGGGTTCGCAGCCAGCCTCAGCTACTTAGTGAGGCCCTCCGCAACTTAGTGAGACCCTGTTTCAAAATAAAGGATAAAAAATAGGGCTGGGGGTGTAGCTCGGAGGTAGAATGCCCCTGGGTTCCATCCCCAGTACAGCAAAAAAAAAAAAAAAATTCCCACAAGGATTCTAATCCTTGTGCTTTATTGGTGGTCTGACTCACTCCAGGCTCAGGTGGAGTACTCACCCGATGGAAAGGTCTCTGGGACCCCCAGTCTGGGGCTGGTTTGGGTGGTTCGGTTCTCACATCTCTCTCCAAGCCCCCCCCAAAGATCCTGGGATGGTGACTATCTGGATATTTAAGCATTGAGTCCCGAAGCGTCTGTCCCTCTCGAAGTCTCTCACCAGGTGTCTCTGACTCAGGACCTGGAAGTTCTGAAGAAAGGTGGCAGGTAGACACTGGGGTGGGAAAGGACTCTGGTCCTTTAAATCTTTCTGAAATCACCGTCTTCCTACACTTTCCAGCCCCTAACTACTCCCTATTGGTTCCTTATTTCACCCACCAAGCCACTAGAAACCCTCAGGGAAATCCACACACCAGGAGGGCGGGAAGGCAAGGTCCAGGCCCCCATCTCGCTGAAGATACTATTGAAATCTCGTACTAGGTCATCAAAGCCGAAGTTATCCTGGAAGTGCATCCCTCCACCCGGGCTGAAGCTGAAGCTGAAGCCAAACTCCTCCGGAGGCTGGGAACCATCAAACCTCGGGCTCCCACGGCCCCACCTGGCTCCTTCTTCTTCGTCTTCATCATCCTCATCTTCATCTCGAGTCATCCCTCCAAAAAAGGGATCTCTGTGGCTGAGGGTGGAGGCAGATTAGCCACCAAGATTTCAGCACTACTTAAGCCATACAATCAAGTCATGGGTGGCAAAGGGGGACAAGAGTAGGGGTCTGGGCAGCTGGGAAGGCTGGAGGACTGGCTGCCAAATCAAACCCTAGCGGCCGACAGCTCTTCCCGGTTGTCTCGGTTTTGTCTCATTTTTAACAGTCAGTCCTCACCTCACAACTCCTCCCAAACGCCTCCTCCTGTTCTCTCTTCAGTGCCCCCCGCCCGTCCCCTCTGCCCCAAGGTCCGGATCGCCTGCTCACTGTCCTCTTCCCAGACCCCATTGTCTCCCTTGCCCGGGGTCCTGTTGCATCACCCCAGGCTGGAGAAAGGCTGAGGTTGCTGTTTCAGCTCTTAACCACTACCGTGGTTACTGTCGTGAGGTGAGCGCTCAGTGTTGCGACTTCTGTCCTCTCCGCATTAGTTGAAGGAAAGGGGAGAGGAAGGTTTTGCAAAAATAAGGTGAAGGGGTCAAGCTTTCCCCAGAAGACCTTCCCTCCTTGTCTAGCCCGGACCTACTCTCACCTCCGAGGTCCAGAAAAGCCGAAAAAGCCCCGAAAGAGGTCAAAGAAGCTCATTCCCGTAGTGGGACTCGAACCTTCAAACCCCTCGCGCGGCCCATTCACACCGTGGGAAGCCTGCACGACGCCGTCGGACGTCGAGCGAGGCGTCACTCCGCGCTGCCGAAAAGCAAGCCTGCGACGCTGCACACCGTCGTAAAACACTGAGGAGGCGGGGCGGCGACGCTCCTCCACCTCGTCGTTTACCTTTGCCCCGCCCCTTCCGCTTCCGGGGAGCTGGGGGCGTGCTGGGCTCTCTTGTTCTGTGGATCACCTCCCTTCCTAGGTCCATTTTACTTCCTGCCCGGCAGGCCCAAGGTGTTTCCAGGGCTTGACCCTGGGTGGTCCTCCGACGCCGCCAGAAGACAGCTCAGCCGCAGGGATGCACAGGCCGGAGGCCCTCGGCACCCCCGGGTACCGATGGCCCAACTTTCCTCGGGCGCGTTTCTTTCTTTTCTTTTTATTTTTGGTACCGCGGATTGAACCCGGAGGCATTGTACCTCCGAGCTACACCCCCGGCCCTATTTTTTTATACATTATTTTGAAACCGGGTCTCACGAAGTTGCGGAGGGCCTCACTAAGTAGAGAGAGAGAAGGAGACGGAAAGAGAGAGAGCTGAGGCTGGCCGCGGAAAGAGAGAGAGCTGAGGCTGGCCGCGAACCCGGATCCTCCGGTCTCCGCCTCCCAAAGTACCGGGATTACAAGCGTGCGCCACCAAGCCCGGTTTATCCTTTATTTTGAAACCAGGTCTCGTGAAGTTGCGGAGGGCCTCACTGAGTAGCTGAGGCTGGCCGCGAACCCGGATCCTCCGGTCTCAGCCTCCCAAGTACTGGGATTACAAGCGTGCGCCACCACGCCCGGCCCGGGCGCGTTTCTTTCTAAACTGAACTGAGTGAAGTCTAAGTGGGATGGACAAAGTGTTTTACCAAATTCTTTCAAGTACTTATTCCCCAGCGCTGATAACTTGGGGACGCAGGGAATTCCTCTCTCGAGCTACTGGGGAGTTTGTCGTAACTATAAAGGATTCTTTTAATTTTCCCCAAACAGAATCTGCATCCAGCAAGATAAAAGTATTTGCAGGACAGTCAGGGAAGGGAAGTTAGAGGAGCGTCCTGGGAAAGAACAAAGAATTTGGGGCTCTAAGAATCCTCTTTTTTAAGATGGTGGCGCATACTTGTAATCCCAGTACTTGGGAGCTGGAGACAAGAGGTTCCAAAACACAGCGATAATTTGACCCTGCTTCAAAATAAGAAATAAAATGGCTGGGAGCCGGGCGTGGTGGCGCACGCTTGTAATCCCAGTACTTGGGAGGCTGAGAACGGAGGATCCCTGTTCGCGGCCAGCCTCAGCTACTCAGGCCCTCCGCAACTTAGTGAGATCCTGTTTCAAAATAAAGAATAAAAAATAGGGTTGGGGGTGTAGCTCGGAGGTAGAATGCCCCTGGGTTCAGTCCCCAGTACCGCAAAAAGAAAAGAAAAAAAAAGGCTGGGGACATAACTCAAGAGAGCGAGAATACACCCGGGTTCAATGCCCAGTACCCGCCCCCTAAAAAACCCTTTAGCCTGGCTGTGGCCTGCACCTTTAGTCCCTACTGAGGAAGCTGAGGCAGAACTGGTTGAACCCAGGAGTTTGAGGCTAGCCTGGGTAACTGTGAGACCCAGTCTGTTTTGGTACTGGGGATTGAACCCCGGGGGCATTCTACCTCCCAAGCTACACCCCCAGCCCTATTATTCTTCATTTTGAAACGGTCTCACTAAGTTGCCGAGGGCCGGGAACCTGTGATCCTGTCTCAGACTCCCAAGTACTGGGATTACAAGCGTGGGCCACCATGCCCGGCTCATGCCCGGCTCATACCCGGTCTCTTTAAAGCAACAAGAAAACCTTTTCATGTGGTTGGCTTTCCAAGCCTCTCCCTTCCTGCACCCGGTGCCTCCCCCGGTCTTGCTCCACACTCTTTTTCAAGGGATTGAGTACAGCTAACCCACACAAAAGCATTCAAGAAGCAAGAGCTACTGTAATCTAGTTGTAGCCGAGAAATCATTTGCCACCAACAGCGAATGTTGCCGTCGGACTTCAGCTTTATTTGCCTGGACCCAACTAAGTTACACTTAAAACTCCATAAAGCCATTTCTTTCTGAGATAGTCTCCTTAATCCTCCCCACACTTCCATCCCTGCCTGAAACCTGCTGCAGATGTGGCCGTTTCTGGAGAAAATGAAGATTTGTAGTGGTTCTTTCCATAAGTCACAGATTTCGAGATTCTTAGGGGTGAAGGGAAGGGCGTCCTCTCGAGGCAAGATACTAGTACATTAAGGTCAGAGTAGTTCTTAAAGGGCAAAGATTTCGTTTTATTCCACTGCCTTCGAGGCCTGCAAGAGGAGGCCCAGTTGGTACGGTAATAGTTATTCACCAAGCTGGTCATCGGCGAGACTGAGGATATCCTAGACGGAGCAAGAATGGGCAGAGGCTGAAGGTAGAGGTTTTCTTTTTATATATACAAGACACATTAATCCATTAAATTTGAGGACACAGTACAAAAAAAAAAACACTTCAACTAATTCATCTGACAATGCTGTTCATATTCATGACGCCATTTTTTGTTGTTTTGTTTTCCTAATAATAAAGGAGGAGACTTAGGGCTGTTGGGCTGATATATATTTGGGGGTCCCACCTCCCCACCTCACCCATACACCACCAGGGTGAACAGGAAGAAGTGAAAGGAAAGGAAGGGCCCACAGCAAGGTTTCATAATCTTGAATGCAAGGGGGAAGGAGGAAAGGAAGGAGAAAAAAAAGGAGAAAATACAAATCCTATAATACATACAACGGGGTGGGGATGGTATGGGAATGGGACAGACATGAAGCTGAGACATGGGGTGGGCCGCTGGGGTGGGGGCAGCGGAACCCCCCCACATTCCTTTCTCTTTGATGCTGTTTCCATAGTTTCCAGGCTGAGAAGCCCTCTCAGAAGATGGGACCGGGAGAAGAGGGTCAGGGCCTCAGTTGGCCCCCCAGCTGTAGCTGTTGTAGGCAGACTTGTTGGTCTGGGGCTTCTGCGGGATGGAGCTGGTCTGGCTACGTTGCCCGCTGCCCGTCTGCAGGGGAATGGGAGGATGATGGGGAGGAAAAAGGTGTCTAGTTAGTGGGACAAATCTGTAACATCTTCAGGTGGAAGTGCAAACTGTCTTACTCTCCCATTCCCCTTACTTAGAACCTACTATGAAGTTTACTTCTCAACCATAGTGAATGTGGTCTCCATAGCTAGTATAGCCCTTCTCTTACATGAAAGCAGTTTTGACCTTTAAATAGGGGGGCAGGGGGGAAGAGGACAAGATACCCTTAGAGGTAAGATAGTGAGTTCTTATTTTTAATTCTACTTTCTCTTGCCAACCCCAACCTGGTCTGGAAAAAAAAAAAGGGTCCTCTGAGAATTATGGCCTTTTGGAGATGAGTGATGACAAGGTAATTCCATTTTCATTGGTCCCATGAATGCCTCCATTTGCAAAGCGGTCTCTAAGAGCAAGGAGTCCCTTATTCTGGGTCCCCAGCCATCAATGATGGAGCTCTCAAAAGATCTCTTGCACCACCCTGCAGTTCTGCCCACCACCACCACACCACATCTATGAGCCCATTTCAGGCAAGGCAGGAGAGACAGTCTGAGGCCTCAGGCTCCAGATGCTGCCCCGAGAATCTTTTCCATTCTCATTACCAAGTGTTTTCCAGAGTTGGGGAAGGGTAGAAAGATAAAGAGGGTGTTTAGGAAGGGAGGAGCAGAGAGGATAGGGAGGCCAGAGGCAAGGTGTTTGTGTTTGTGTATCCCGAGGTGTGACCGAGCAGTCTTTTATCTTCAAGTTCCCTGAGGCTGTGGAAGTGAAATGGGAACTAAAAGGAGTGGGTTCAAGCATATCATCATTTCATTACCTGCTCCTCCTGCTGGCGCTGGCAACAGAGAATCATCTGCAAATATGGTAGCTGAGGCAGAACCAGGATATATGGAAAATAAAGGGACAAACTTTGACAATAGAACTCCACCATTAGAAGGGAAAGCTATACGCTATAATGCCAGGAAAGGGAGAAGGCTGGGAGAGGTAAGAGGGAAGGTGTGCCCAGGTCTAATGGGAAGTGGACAACTGTGCCACAGGAGGAGGTGGAGGAGGAAGGCACCAAAGGAACCGGGCAAAAGGGTTTCAGCCTGCCCTTTTTCTGACATTTCCTTTGAGGGACGCTCATGTTATGTGCGCTTGTGTCTGTATGTGTTGTGTGCCCCTGGCTGGTGCTGTGGAGGACGGGGTGAAGGTGGTGGTGAGGAAGGGTAAGAAAAGGAAAGGGGAGGCAGTTTTAAGGGCTAGAAAGGAGGAGGAAAGGAGAGTGGGGGAGGGCTATTACCTGGCCATCCTGCTGCAGGTGATGGTGAAGGATCTGGGAGTGCGGCTGCTGGTGGGGGGTCAGAATATGCATAAAGGGGGCAGGTGGGTAGGCAGCAGCTGTGGCCGGATTAATGGGCCCTCCACTTCCTAGGGCTGAAGGCAAGTTGAAGGAGGCAGCAGGAGTACCGGAATGAAAACCTTGTTTCTCAAAGGACTGCTATCCGGGAGGAGAGAGTAAAAGGGGTCAGCAAAGGAATGCTGGGAGTCTCTGAGCCCAAGTTCCCCCACCCTCAGAATGCAGCACAGTCAGAAGGAACAGTGCACCTCAAGTCAGGTATTCAAGTGTTAGTCCTAGCTCTGCCCCTAACACCTCACCATCCTGGGAAAATACCAATCTCTCAGCCTCAGTTTCCTCATACACAGAACAGGGATGCTACTGACCTATCCTTTCTAAGGATCAAACAGGAGGATGAATGTGAAAGCATTTTGTAAAATCTACTACTGTTTATGGACATAGGGAAATCTGCTGACTATTCTTGGCATTCCAGCCCCCAGAGTTGTGGCAGGAATTAGAATTCCTTGAATATTTCAAAATAAATGAATATACATTGACGTATCTTCAGTGTTCAAGATCTTGGCCATGAAGCATTCCCCCTAAACTCTTAATACTTTATAGCAAAGTTTTTTTTATGGTGATGGGGATAAAAGCAACAAAACATAAACTTGTGGCTAACTCTGTAACACCTGCCTCTCAGATACTAGGTTGTCTCCTTTCCCATTCCCCCGCTTTGTTACATATTTACTCACAACTCAATGAACTGTTTTCCCTTCACTCTAGTATTTGTTCTCTTAGGATTTTATGAAACAGGATGGGAATGGGTAGGTAAAAGGGCAGATACACAGGTACACAGCAAACCACATCACATTCCCAACGATTTACCACACCTCACCTTCCTATTAATTTTTTTCTCAAAGAGCTAAATTTAAACTCCCAGAGAAAGTGGAGTCTAGAGACCATTCGTTTAGAAAAGGTAGGATAGAAGCCGGGCGTGGTGGTGCACGCGTGTAATCCCAGTACTTTGGGAGGCGGAGACCGGAGGATTCGGGTTCGCGGCCAGCCTCAGCTCTCGCTCGCTCTCTCTCTCCCTTTCTCTCTCTCCTTCCCTCCCTGTCTTTCTCTCTCTCTCTCCTTAGTGAGGCAATCCGCAACTTCGTGAGACCCGGTTTCAAAATAAAGTATAAAAAATAGGGCCGGGGGCGTAGCGCGGAGGTAGAACGCCCCTGCGTTCAATCCCCAGTACCGCAAAAAAAAAAAAAAAAAAAAAAAAGAAAAGAAAAGAAAAGGTAGGAGACAGGCATGGTGGTGCATGCCTGTAATCCCAGTACTTAGGAGGCTGAGGCAAGAGGATCACAGGTTCAAGGATAATCTCAGCAATTTAAGGAGACCTTGGCAATTTAGTGAGACCCTGTTCCAAAAGAAAATATAAAAAAGGGCTGGGGTGTAGCTCTTGGGTAGAATGCCCCTGGGTTCAATCTCTAGCACCATAGAAAAAAAAGAAAGAAAAGGTAGGCTGGGTTGCTGGCACGTCTGCTAGGTTGCTTATGCCCACTGTTTTTCTACCACTGCCACTCCACTTCCATGTCCTCTTTTTCCACTTCTGTCCAGAGCCAGGCACCTACCTGGGTTTTGGAGTACACAGAACCCGAGATATCTGGCACGCCCGTGTTACTGGAGGTGACTGATACACCTGGGGGAGGAGGAAACAGACAGGATTAACTCAGCTAGCCACTGGCCCCAGCTCCTGGGATGAAGTGATGTCTGCAGCCTTTCTAGCTATTGCACTGCAAGGGAATTTTGGTCTGTTTTTTCACCTTCGGGTCAGTCCTGAGATATAAGAGTTTATGACAAAGGCTCCCTAAGGCTTCCTTTGCCTTTTCCAGGTATGTGTGGAGTGTATGTGTGAGAGACTGAGATGGGCCATTTTTGGGGGGAACAAGGGAATATAACCAACCTCACTAGCATATGATTTCAAAACACTGTGACAAAGCCAAACAGGATATTATAAACCTTTTAAATTGTGTCCATTTTCAATCAATCCACCCAAATCCTACACAGTCCTACCCCCTGAAGACTTGGGTAGTCTGGCTCTTTGTTCTTAAAGAGACACTTTTGGGCTTAAAATCCCTATCTCTACAGCGCAAGTACTGGCAGATCAGTCCAATTTATTCCCCAAGAACACTTTTATTCTCAGAGCTTCAGCTCAGTCCAGCTTCTCCAGTCTTGGAGCTTTTAGGCTATATCCTTATTGATTTAAAGGGCTGGCACAAAGGTGAATTTCCATTTACACAATTTATTTATTTTTTATTTATTTATTTTGGCAGTACTGGGGATTGAACCCAGGGGCATTCTACCTCTGAGTTAGTTACATCCCCAGCCCTATTTTTTATTCTTTATTTTGAAACAGGGTCTTACTAAGTTGCGGAGGGCCTCACTAAGTAGCTGAGTCTGGCCGCGAACACGGATCCTCCGGTCTCAGCCTCCCAAGTACTGGGATTACAAGCGTGCACCACTACGCCCGGCCCATTTACACAACTTAAGCATAGTGGCAGGGCTGGGGGTTTGGGGGGGGAGAGGGAAGCTATTACCTATAGGTTATGTGGGACATAAAAACCAAATGTCATTTTCAGTTTACAACTTTAGCTTCTCCACTATTAATAAAGGCTCTAACCCACACCCCAACTTGCATGTTTCCTACAGCTTTAAGGGAATCAGAGTAATATAATCCCTCATTTTAATTTGTTCTACTCAAACTGAAATACACATACTACACTCTTCCTAGGGTCTGGGACAATGGATCAAGGAGAGAGGAAAAGCTATGGGATAAATAATCTAGTACCTTGCTAGAAAAAATTTCAACAAAGATTTGAGAAGTAAATTTAGGAATTTAAAGCATGATTTTTAAAAGATGTATTAGTTCCCATGAAGACCAAATGAAACCAGAAAAACTGCATTTCTGTCTATGCCCTTGGATCCTTCCCCTCAGAGGAACAGCCCTTGTCCCCTGCTGTTAGGAGCACTTTGATGGAAAGTTTTTTTTTTTTTTAGCACTGTATTAGTGATCAAATCACAAAAAAAGGAATCCTCTATTTACCCACAATTCAACAGCAGTTCCCCTTCAAACTCCAGAACCCAAATCCTCCCAACCAATGCCTAGGACAAAGGCCGCCTTCAGAAGTTAAGCCCACCTTGGACAGTCACTTTAGAATCTTCCCAACAGAAGTGGCATCTTAACCTGGAAAACCCTCCCACATCTTAAGTCCAGATAGTTCCAGGGAGGAGCAAACACCAACTAGGAAAAAGAACAGAACTACAGAAACCAAGCAACAGAAAATACTTCCCCATCTCTACACTTTGAAGGCACTGAAGTAAAAGAAGGGAACAATACAGGAACCTCTTAAGGAGATAATGAGGTATTTTTCCCCCTTCCCTTTTCAAATAGGTGCCCACCTGGAAAAATACTGGGTAGCAGTATAACATTACGAACAGCAGTTCAGTTATAGAAGATGCTAAATAAAGCTATTAAGGAGGTTTGTGTGGAAGGGTTGAGACTGAAAGTTGAATAAACAGGGTATAAATACAACATTTTAAAGACAAACCCAAAAAGACAATGAGTTATCTTTACTGCAAAAGCTCACACAGCTTGTTCCGCCACCCTCTGCAAATCCAGGTTAGGTTGTCTACATAGGATGGGAGAAATGATGAACTAGATCCTCAATCTGGGCGGTAGGGAGAAAATTAATCCTAATATGCCACCTGGTCTCATTATTTTCAAAGGCTGGGCTAGCTAAGCACCAGCTTCTAGTTCAGGCCTTAAATTGGGATATAGGAGCTGGGCGTGATGGCGCATGCCTGTAATCCCAGTACTTGGGAGGCTGAGACAGGAGGATCACAGGTTCAAGACCAGCCTCAGCAACTTAGCAAGACTCTTGGCAACCTAGTGAGATCCTCTTTCAACACAAAAAAAGGGCTGGGGTGGAGCTCGAAGGGAGAATGCCCTTGGGTTCAATCCCCAGCACCACCAGAAAAAAGAACTGGACATGGGGTTGAAGGGACTAGAAGTGCAGGAAAAGTGAGAATACTGTGTAGTAGCCAAAATAGCCTCAATGTAAACACTGTAGAACCTAAGAAATAATGGGTACTGGTTTCCCTATCCTTCACTAGTTATTAGGAAGATCCTCAGTCTGGAATTCTGTCACTCTTTCAAACATCAACATGTCCTGCCTCCCTCCACTCCCAAACAGTGAAAAATCACACGAACCGATGTGGATCATGAGGAGAAACAAGAACCGGTCTCTCCTAGCATGGCAGCCTCTGGGAAAGTCGGGTCACACTCCACAGGACAAAATTACTCCAGAGGGCTGGGGACAAATACAAGGAAAGCTGAATACTTTGGTGTCAAACTAAGGGTAGTGAGTGATCTTACTGTCCAAGTTAGCTCTATAAACAAAGGGCTGATGGTGTACTAGTTAGTGGAGTTGAATAGTGATTAGAATTTCTAGTCAGAATGTCTGACGAAACCTCTCCCACATGTCCTGAGCTACACTCACAAGTGCAAAACAACTAATAATCCACAATCTCTGAGAAGCCATTGAAGGACTAAGAACCATGTTCCGTCTACCACAGTTTCCATAGAACCTGAATCATCAACTAGCTGATCACTAATGATCTCAATCAGCCAGTCAGCCTTTGGGAACCAGATGTGGGAATTAGGCCTTGGAAAATACTTCCCTAACAGCAGCTTTGCACACCATCTCATTTGCCTTTCACCATGACTTGACACTTAACGTTTTTGTCCTTTTTCCTAAGCTTATGTCAGAGGCAAGGGGAGGATCTAAATGGAAAAGTGAAGAGATATAAGCACAGGAATCTGGGATTTTCTACAAATAGCTTTCTTCACCAACCAATCAACAGGCTGGAAACTGAGGCTGTTTCTCCTCCCCCCACCTTTAAAACTACCACAATGAAGTTAACAGTTCTTTGGCTATGCTGGGGTTTGATTGAAAAGGCCACCCTCCACCCTTTATTCACAACACAACATTGGCTCCTAGTGTCCAGAAAGACATGCACGGAAAGAACGCCAGAGTTAGCTAAAGAAATACCACAGTTTATTGAAGACTACAAATATTTTTGTTACAAGTTGAAACTACATGCCTTCCAGAAATCAAAAGCAACAGCAGGTGTGTGCATTGATGCTTCGGAGGTGCTGCACCGCTTGAACTCGAAATGGGTAAGACAGGGTCAGACACAGGGGGAGAGGGAAGGGGGGGGCAAGTTCAAAAGCCCAGAAGGTATCCACCAACTCAATTCCCCAAGCCACGCAGGCCATGGCCTCAGCTCAGCAGGCTCTCCTCAGTGGTCTGGTTTCTGAAACAAGACTTCAGTGCAAATTTATACACACACACAAAACACAGCCCCCAGCCTTGGGCCAAATTAGCTCTCAGCCGTCCAGAAATGCTTGTAAGGGGGTAGATATTTTCTTCCTAAAAGGAATCAAATACATAAAAATAAATGAATTTAGAGGTTGATGAGGAAAGGAATGACAAGAGCCCTCTGTGGGGTTGGGAACGGGGGATTCTCAAAGTTCTGTTTTAACAGGTTTCTGAAAATCTTAAAGGAGGTAAAAAACTAGGAGCTCCAGAACCAGATATGCCAATTCTCGTATTATCAACCACCTACCTCTTAAAATTCTCGAACCTGGACCAGCTAAGGCTTAAACCTAATGTTCTCAGAATGGGGCCATTCCAAGTCAAGAAGCTTAAATCCTCCCCCTACTAACTGACTAGGGCAGACTGTGCTCAGCAAGAGCAGTGACTACAAGGCATCTAGGTATTAAATCTCAATGGAGCTTCTCAAGATTTTAAAAATTTAAATCTTAAAGTCATACAGCACAGTCCAAAGCTCCACCTGGCCTATTATTAATTCCTAGACCTATTATTTATTGCCTTCTGTGCTCAGCTTAGACAGTTTCCCAATTATTGAAAACTCCGGGTAATTTGCCCACCTGGAGCCCACACAGATGTTGCTCCAACCAAATCACCATGAAACTGTAACTGAGCTGAGAGCTTTGAAGGACAACCCTCAACCCCATCCCCTAGCAACTGCAGCAAGCTCCTCCCCATATTCACTTAAAATCACTGAAAAAGTAGATGGAACTGTTTTACTCAAAGACTGTTCTTATGCCCATCCTCCAAATTAGGAGCATGGATGTCAGGTATGGAAGCAAGGGACAGGCTGAGTATCTTTTAGGTCAGTGCATATGCAGAGAATTCCTACATTTCCCTCCCTGCATCAGATATGCAAATGGACTTTTCAAGAACACCAGCCATACAAATGAAGGAACATAAAGGCCTGACTCCCCCAGTCCAATTCTCTCTCTACTAAGTATTCATGTCTACTCTTTTCTCTCCATATCTTAGGACTTCTAGCTAGGGAATAAAAAGGGAATCATAAGAAAAGTACTACAAAGAGACTTAAGCCAACCTTTCATACTCTGCTAGCTAGGAACAATTAACCTTCTCTTCAGAGAAAATATATCCTCTTTTGTACTATCAAGTACACTTGCCTTCACTGACATCTCAGCAAAATCCTGGGGCCCCTGTCCGCCAGACAACATATTGTAATGGCCAATGCGTGCCCCCAAGCATTCCCATCACAAGCAGTGGACACAATTCCTAGTGCGAAGCTCCTCTGTTGGTGTTATTTCCAGACACCCGTTAGCCAAGCATTAATAATCGTATGTGGAGAGCAGAGTGCCTCACCAACCCCATTTTCTCAAGCATCATGTCTTTCTCCCTGAAATTCACCCAATAACACCCCACAGAGACCACTAAGCCAAGGCCATGGGAACTTACCAGTGTTGTATCCGTGAGACCCATATCCACTTGGCTGTTGGAAAGGGGTGGCCGATGCGTTCACACTGACATTCACACCATGCTGCTTGGAAGAGGTAGGAGCCACCTGAAGAGCAGAAAGGCCACAAGTGCAGTGAAATGGCAGTGTGTACCATCTGTTTCACTGCTCCTACTCAGGACTGGCCTGGGTAGTAGTCCAGGCGGCTACCTATCCTGAAGCAGGCTGCCCAGTTTGCATAGAGAAATGGGATCCTTACTAATTAGTATTTCCAGAATCTACCTGTGAAGTCAAGAGGTAGTTTAGAGGAAGAAAAGGGGGCAGTAGTAGCAGGGAATCAATGAGGGATTGAGGGAAGCAAAGCTGTATGGCATCACATTCCCGCTGTTGCTAATTCTAAGAACAGGAAACCCATATGCTAATTCTACCAATTCTAGCTCCACTCCTCTTCCCAGGCCAGAAACAAGCCAAAGGTGGAAAATGTTCCTCCCCATCCATTACTAAAGAGTCACCATGCTTAGAAAGCAGCTAGGATAGTGTCCTGGGCTAGGATCCTTCACCACAGGGGACCAAACCAGGTACTCACAGGGAACACAGCAGGCCCATACTGGAAGGTGCTGGGGAGGCCCGGGACCCCTGTGTAGTATGGCAGGCTGGTGTAACTGTAGCCAGGAGGCAGCGCCGGGTTCAGGAATGTCTGCTGCGTGGTGTGGTGAGTCTGCGTCTGGTTCTGTTGGGGTTGGGCCAAGGTTGTGGCCGGGGCTGGGGAGGAGGCATCCCCTCGGCCGAACTTTGTGAGGTCACCTGTGACAGAAGAGGCTTCTTTTATTCCAACAACAACAAACAATTATCTCTTCTGGTTTCACATGATTCTAGGAGACCCCGTTCAAAGACCTTTTTTTTGGCTAGGGATTGAACCCAGGGGCATTCTACCTCAGACAGATTTTGTTATTTGGAAATAGGGTCTCACTAAGTTGCTGGGGCTGGCTTTGAACCTGTGACCCTCCTGTTTCAGCCTCTCAAGTACTAGGATTACAGTCATGTGCCACCACACCCAGTTCCATCCAAAGAGTTCTAAAGTTCAGTTCCTTAAATTACATTTCTTTGCAGCTCCACTTAGTATTGTTCAGTACACACTTAGCACAGTGCTAGTCAAGAAGTAACTGTACAGTGCTCCAGCAGAGGCTTTCAGAATAAAGCTCCTACAGGATTTCTCCACCCAACTTGTTTCCTTTCACCCCCACGCCCACTTCTCCATGGGGAATACCCCATGTTAGACTTGAAGAACAATGATAGATAGGGACAATGATGTCAATTAGGATAAAGATAGGTCTGGCAAAAAAAAAAAAAGAAGATCCAAGGCCTAGCAAAGTAAAGAACTGCCACTATAAACTGGGTACAGGGGCAGAAATGAGCAGAGAAGACCAGTTCAACCACTGCTTCCTGAAAAAAGCTGAGAAAACTATAGTATCATCTAGTGGGGCCAGGAATGTAGCTCAGTGGTACAGAATGTGTTTATTAGCATGTGTAAAGCGCAGGGTTCAATCTCCATCACCCCCAACCAAAAATCTAGAAATCAAAGGGCAAAAATAAAATGTGGATGAAAAGGAAAAAGCAACCACATGCCCATCTTTAGCAGGATTGTGAAACTACCAACTCTGACCCATCAATCACATCCATTCTAAACTTCTACCAAGCTGGGCGTGGTGGCGCACGCTTGTAATCCCAGTACTTGGGAGGCTGAGACTGGAGTATCGCAGGTTCGCAGCCAGCCTCAGCCACATAGTGAGGCCCTCCGCAACTTAGTGAGACCCTGTTTCAAAATAAAGAATAAAAAATAGAGCTGGGGGTGTAACTCGGAGGTAGAATGCCCCTGGGTTCCATCCCCAGTACTGCAAAAAATAAAAATAAAAAAATAAATAAACTTCTACCAAAGTTTCATTTAAGGTGAGAACCAAGCTAGGCATGGTGGCACACACCTGTAATCCCAGTACTTGAGAACCTGAGACAGAAGGACGGCAAGTTTGAGGCCAGCCTCAGGAACTTAGCAAGACTGTTTCAAATAATAAAAAGGGTTGGGGTGTAGTTTGGAGGAAGAATGCCCCTGTGTAAAATCCACAGTACCTACCAAAAAAAAAAAAAAAAAAAAAAAAGGAGAGAACTGACTTCCTTCTTGCTACTAAGCAGGGTTCTTCCACCAAGCCTTTATTCAGTCCCATCCCAGTCTTACCAGAATAAGGGTTGCTGGCCAGGCTACCATCCCTCCCAGTCAGTGGAGTGGTGGGTGTGGGAAACGGGATGCTGTAATAATCCTAGAACAAAGAAATAAAAGAGCAGAAATTCAATGTCACTCATCCCCTAGCATGAGAACCACAGAGTGAGAAGCAGGAGAATGTTGGAGTACTGCAATTTCCCCAGCCATGGATTAAGCTGGTTGGAGGTGATACAAACTCCATGTTTCTATAGCATACACTGTCCCCCCTGCCTGGCCATGAGCAGAGCCAGGCAAGGTCTACGGATATGCTGCTGGAGAACACATCAAGGTCCAGCAGGACCAAGAACATGTGCAACTGTCTGCATGTCATCCCTATCAGTCTATGCCAACTTATTTTGAGCAAACAGATATTTCCTTTTGTAATCTGAAGTGTTTGACACATACAGAAAACATCTTGAGGGCTTTAGAGTACTCTATTGGGGTTATAGATTAGGTTAAAATGTGTTTACCTCAAAGATGACACATCTCTGGGGCTAGGGGTATAACTTGAGTGGTAGAATATTTGAGTTACAGCACTGGAGGAAAAAAAGGCGGGACACAGTAGGGCACACCTATATTCCTTTACTCAGGAGGCCGAGGCAGGAGTTCAGAGCCAGCCTGGGCAACATAGCAAGACCCTATCTTTAAAAGGGGAAGGGGAAGGCTGGGGTTATAGCTCAGTGGTAAAGTGCTTGCTTAGCATGTATAAGGCCCCGGGTCTGATCTCTAAAATCACAAACAATAGAAAATTAATTTTTTTTATTTTGCGGTACTGGGGATTGAACCCAGGGGCATTCTACCTTTGAGCTGCAACCCCAACCCTATTTTATTTTTATTTTGAATCCAAGTCTCATTAAGTTGCAGAGAGTTTCACTAAGTAGCTGAGGATGGCTGCAAACCTGCAATCCTCCTGTCTCGGCCTTCCAAGTACTGGGATTACAAAAGTGTGTGCCACCACACCCAGCAGAAAATTAAATTAAAAAAACAAGAAACTAACATTGGTAGAAAATGTGTCCATTTCAGCAGGGGGGGTGTGTGGCTCAGTGGTAGCATGTGTTCAGCATATGTGAGGACCAGGGTTCAATCCCTACCCCCTCCTCCCAAAAAGTTACCTGTTTTGAAATACATTTCCCAAGTTCCTGTACTCTAATATATGTTAAATCAAAGTGTATGTATGGAGGGATGGGGTGGGAAATAGCTAGGTCCGTGACTAATGAGATGAACATTAGTTTTAAGATCATTTTCTTTTCCAAAGTTCACCCCATACTCACCAATGGAAATCTTGTCTGAAGCATCTGCAAGTCATCATAACCATATACTTGTGGCTGAGAGAGATATAGACATACAACAATATTAATGAGAACTGATCACGATGATAGCAAACAAGGAGCTAAAATGCAAGACAATTCAAAAGAACATTCATTCTCGTTCTTAGAATAGGACACATTAAGCTAAGTGTGGTGGCGCAGGTCTGTAATCCCAGTATTTGGGAGGCTGAGACAGGAGGATCAGATTCAAAGCCAGCCTTGGCAACTTAGCTAGGCGCTCAGCAACTTAGTGAGACCCTGTTTCAAAATAAAATGAGGCTGGGGGTGTGGCTCAAAGGTAGAATGCCCCTGGGTTCAATCCCCAGTATCACACATACAAAAAGAATAGGACACACATTTCCTTCAGTTTTATTTAAGGAGGAAAAACAAAGTACAAAGAAATTAAATGTTTCATCAAAGATCTTAAAGCTTCCTTGAGCTATATGTACTGATTCAGCGAGACTGGTCTCTGAGAGCAACAGGGTAGACACAAATGTGTGCATGAAGAGTCACCTCTATTCTCTATACCATCAGTTTCTGTCTTGTATAGACTTCAAAATCTGGTTGAAACGTTATCTCCTCCATGAAAGATTCTTATTGTTTTCTCCAGTTTCTTTGGAGGGTAGGGTAGTGTTAAAAAACACGTGACAGAGCTGAGTATGGTGGCACATGCCTGTAGACCTAACACTTGGGAGGCCGAGACAAGAGGATCACAGGTTGGAGGCCAGCCTCAGCAATAATGCCCCTGGGTTCAATCTCCAGTATCAAAAACAAAACAAACAAAATCCCATGTCATAGTGCTATTTGGACATTTAATCGATATGATGCTTACCTAGACTTCCTCTTCTAAGGGCAAAACCTTTTTTTTGGTGGGTACGGAGGATTAAACCCAGGGGCATTCCACCTCCCAGCTACAGCCCCAACCCTATTTTATTTTTTATTTTGAAACAGGATCTCACTAAACTGTTGAGGCTGGCCTTGAACCTGCAATCTTTTTGTCTCAGCCTCCCAAGTACTGGGATTACAGGTGTGTGCCACCACGCCCAGCACCAGGTGTCCTTTAATAGAATCTTCATAAATGAGCCGGGCGTGGTGGCGCAAGCTTGTAATCCCAGTACTTGGGAGGCTGAGACTGGAGGATCCGGGTTCACGGCCAGCCTCAGCTACTTAGTGAGGCCTGTTTCAAAATAAAGAATAAAACATAGGGCTGGGGGTGTAGCTCAGAGGTAGAACGCCCTGGGTTCAAACCCCGGTACTGCCAAAAAAAAAAAAAAAAAAGAATCTTCATAAATGCCTTTCATCTCTTTTTCTGTACTGGGGATTGAACCTAGGGGTGTTCTACCTCTGAGTTAGACCCCCAGCTCTATTTTATTTTTTAGTTTGAAACAGGTTTTCACTAAGTTGCTGAGGATCTCACTAAATTGCTGAGACTGGCCTTAAACCTGCAATAATCCTGTCTCAGCCTCCCAAGTACTGAGAGTACAGGTGTGCTCCACCACAGCCAGCTCCTCTCATCTTCATCTTCCCCTTCATTCAATAGGTTTTGAATGCATGAAGGTGAGAGAAGATATGACAGTACAAAAAGGTACTACTGTTAGCCATTTATTCTCAGAAAGCTCCAGACTGAGTCAGGGAACTATGTTCTGACAGGTCAGGGCCAGCAAAATCCCCAGAGCAAGGAATTCAACGACAAAAAATAATTCTCTAAGAAACTGAAAGAAATTCCAGGTAAATATTCTGGACTGCATTTCACACAGAGCAAATACACAGCAGGCGGCTTTGCTTAAGTTTAGTCATTTCTCTTTAGAAATGATTATTTTTTCCAAAACTACAAAGACTAAAACCCTGTTTGCTTATATGTGGCAACCACTCATTTACTGTTTTTTTTTTTTTTTTTTTTTTTTGCGGTACTGCAGATTGAATCCAGGGGCATTTTACCACAAGGTGCACCCCCAGCCCTATATTTTCTTATTTTGAAAGAGGGTCTCACTAAGTTGTGGAAGGCCTCACTAAGTAGCTGAGGCTGGCCACAAACCTGCGATCCTCCTGTCTCAGGCTCCCAAGTACTGGGATTACAAGCGTGCACCACCACGCCCAGCGTATTCTGTATTTTAATTATAGGCTTCCACTTGAAGGTAAAGCTATACAAAGAATAACCACATCAACCTCACCTTTTGGAGAAGGCCCTTCAGTTCCACTTACCGGGTAGGCATGTAACAGCCCTGGAGCCATAATATATGGATTAGGCAACAACGGCGGGACCCCAGGAGGGAGGTTGGGAGGAGCTTTTCCTAAAAGAGAAACAACATTTTTATGCTGTTACACAGTACTTATGTCCTCCATCCCAGAGGAATGCCATCCACCTACGTAAGGCTACCTGAAGTCGTAGCAACTGAGCTTCGAGTTGAGGCGGTGACGGTGGAGTTGCTGCCTAGGCTAAGGCCCAGACTACTGCCACTATTGAGACTGGAAGAGACACTGACCACTGGGGGAGGTGCAGAGACTGTGCTGGAGGTGGTAGAGAAAGTGCTGGAGGAAGAATGGAGATTCGCCTCACTCTCCACACTTGTGTGCTTCAAAAAGGGGAAGCAGTGGAAGAGAAGGAAACAACAATTAGCAACACAGGCCAGGAAAGATGAAACAATCCCTCTGCCAAATATATGACCAACTTTCCAATTAAAAAGGCCAAGGCAGGGTAGAGTAACAGCATGCCCTCTGCCAAGGTCAAAAGACACTCCAGCTACACGTCTCTCAAGATTCATCTGGCAAGGATAACAGACTCACTGCACATTATCCGGCTCAGAAAGACGGCAAAGTGGATGGGGACAAACTCCCCTAGAACCAACACCAACTGACCAGTGAGGGAATAAAGTTGAGATTTGAAAAATGTATCGCAATCTTCTCTTCCACACTTTTCTTCACTAGTGCAGCCTACAAGACTAGTTCATGGGCTAGGAGAAAGTACAGGCTTAGACTTTAAACCTGAAAGTGTATATTGGAGGAGAGAGACTCCTATGAAAGCCTTAGCTATCTGATCTTTCCCCAGGCTCCTGGTAAACCTGATATATCTTTGCCTAAAATGGGCCCTTCCATTATAACCTTGGTTTAATTCCATGAACAAACGTTATAAATTTTTGACCAAAAGCTTTTATCCGGCCTCTACGTTAATAAGGATGTGTCCAGCCTCACACTGATTTATTTTTAGGAGTTATATTCATAATATTCCAGACCAAGAACAAGAACAGCTCTACCAGTTAGGAAGGTATGTTGTTGGTTTTTTTTTTTTTGCAGTACTAGGGACTGAACCCAGAGGCATTCTACCTCCAAATTACACCCCCAGCCCTATTTTTTATTCTTTATTTTGAAACAGGGTCTAAGTTGCAGAGGGCCTAAGTAGCTGAGGCTGGCCACAAACCTGCGATCCTCCTGTCTCAGCCTCCCAAGTACTGGGATTATAAGCGTGCGCCACCACACCCGGCTAGGTATGGTCTTTTCTATTCCCCACCTCACTTTTTTTTTGGTGTTGGGGATTGAACCAAAGGTCTTGTGTACATTAGGCATGCACTCTACCACTGAGCTACACCCTGAGCCCCTAGAAAGGTATGATCTTACAGAATTTATCACAGCAAACAATGCCCCATCTATCTTCAAAGGGGGTGCTCTGGGGGGTTCCAGAAAGTCACTTCTGGGGCCTGTAGGAATGGTCCATAGCTCTGCATTATTTCTGGACTCTTTAGCCTCTCTTGGCTTCTCAATATTCCTTTCTCCCTTTTCTGCAACCTCAGTTCAACAACAATTTTGCCACCCCTTGATGAAATTTTCAAGAATTCCCTCTTGGGAGAACCTCAGGAGTGGCTAGTTAAAAGTATAAGAACCACAACTTTTCTGAGCATCATACCTACCAAAAGAGTGGATGTTGAAGTGCGCCCAGAAGATGTTGATGACGAAAGGGTATTTTGCTGTGTAGATAACGTGCTGTAAGGAAAAAGTGGCTGTCATTAACAACAGTGCTATGGGCCACCTGACCTCGAGCTTCAGTCAAGAACACAAACAATAAGGTAGAACATAGGACTAAGAAAGTCTGAACCATATGGTAAGCACGATGGCCAGCCAGGGGTGTGAGCAAGAGCAGATGTTGAAAGGGGAAAACGCAGCCGGGCATGGTGGTGCACACTTGTAATCCCAGTACTTGGGAGGCTGAGACAGGAGGATCGTAGGTTCGTGGCCAGCCTCAGTTACTTAGTGAGACCCTGTTTAAAAAAAAAAAAACAGGGCTGGGAGTGTAGCTCTGAGGTAGAATGCCCCTGGGTTCAATCCCCAGTACTGCAAAAAAAAAAAAGAAAGGGGAAAATACAATTAAGTCTTCTTTGCCTTTCCTTCCTACAACTTAAGTTAGGTCACCCACTTACCACAAAAGCAAGGCTAATGCAGTCTCTATCAGTTAGAGAGAAGGAGAGAGACCCAGAGAGCTCTATTACTGAATCTCACCAACCCCAACTTCCATCCTCATCCCAAATCACCTGCTGTGTTGTGTGGAGGTGGTATTTGGAATCTCCTCACTGTGGCTCAAGCCACCCAAGGAGGATGTGTGCTGATTGGTTGTCGTCAATAAAGAAGCTGCAGATACCGTTTCATTGAGAGGGGGGATACTAGAAGTGGAAGGTGAGTCCGATTTCACTGCAGAGCCCGTAGCACCTGGAAACAGAGAAGAAAAGAATTCACCTCATCAGAACAAAGGCAGTGTCTGTAATTGAAGAGTGACGACAGTCCTAGGCTGTCCCAAAGACAAGAATGTTAGTTATTTAATAATGGTAGTCTTTTTAAAATCCCAGGCATTTCACAACGTGGATTTCATCTGTCCAGAAGGGAACCAATGAATTATCACCATTTTAAGACAGAGAACCTGAAACTTAGGATGGTTTGAGATTAAGCAGCAAGGTAGAACCAAGCTAAGACTATAGCCACAGTCGTTGTGCCAGAGCTCTTTTTCACTTTAAGAAGTGCAAAAATATCAAGAGGAGGAAAAACACTACAACCGAGAGGAAAAGGCCTGGAGAACACTCACCTTCAACAGATTGCGTGGTCTGTAACTGCGTGGCCTGCACAGAACTGAAGCCATTCTGGTACAAGAAACAGGAGCAAGAACAGACAAACTCATGTGAATGGGGGAAGTTAGCACTGACTCAATTTTGGTCAACAGACTTTAGGAGAAACTCTGCTAGTTAACCAAAGGATTAATACAATAAGACTATCCAAAGAAACATAATATTAAATCATTAAAAACAACAAAAACCTGATATACTAACCCTGTGTGGCCAAAAGCAATAGAAGACAACCCGCAAACAGGTGAAGATACCCCAAACCCAAAACAGATATGGGAGAGGCCCCAAAGTCCAAATCCGATGATCCTTTTGGAAGGATGTGGGAGTAAAACAGTTCAGCCAAAGCACTTATCCTGCTGGCTGTATCTATCAACTCCATGTCACCTCTAGCATATGCTGTCCCTCTCACCAAGCCAAGACACAGCCAAGTGAGATCTACTGATATGCACCCCAAAATCTAGCAATTAGATCTTCTAAGAGGAAAAGATAGTGTTTGAGACTGATTCTATTAGACACAAGGAATCTTTACTACAAAGAGAATGGTTTTCTGGCTCTGAGTCTCCACGATTGCTGAAAAGAACTTTTATTTTGCCAACCACAGAAATGTGTTTTCATCTTCTCAATCAGCACTTCCAAGGATTCTTAGTACCACTTTCCCAGAAGTGAAATGCTAACATTGAAGGGACTTTTGCCCATGATTTTCCTAACATATGCCCAGGGCTCATGAAGCCACTACCTTTGCCTGAGTCAGGTCCTTCTGGGGTGATGAAGAGATGGAGCTAGGGTACCGCCGGGTCTGTGTGGATCTCTGTTCGTATAGAGGGCCCTGAGCATTATTTTGGGAGGTATAGGTTGTCGACTGAATTGGGCCGCTCTGATAACCAGACTCCTGACTCTGGTTAGATGAAATCGTAGATGAAGATTCACTGTGGGAAATAAAAAGAGGAAAAATCTGAGAGAAATGAAATAGTGCAGACCCACTGATACTAAGGAAATGGTAGAGGTCTACTACTGAAATAAATTGATTTTAATCAAAAAGAAATTTTCTAGCAACAAATAAAATAAACTTTTTTTTTTTTTGCAGTACTGGGGATTGAACCACCTCCAAGCTACACACCCAGCCCTATTTTTTTTTATTCTTTATTTTGAAACGGTCTCGCTAAGTTGTGGAGGACCTCACTAAGTAGCTGAGGCTGGCCACAAACCCGGATTCTCCAGTCTCAGCCTCCCAAAGTACCGGGATTACAAGCATGCGCCACCATGCCCAGCTAAAAGAAACTATCTTAATTTTTTCCTCACAACAGTAGTAATTCCCACATTCTATAGTGCCAGTGACCCAAATTAAGAATACAGTTTAAAAACACCTTCAACTCTGAAAGGAAGAAAAAAACCCTTTCTTCCCCTTCATTCCACTGTTTTAAGGGAAAAAGGCTAAAGGCCTTTAGAAAGGATATACCTCTCTTAGTCTCCTCTATAAATTATATCATGAGCCCTCAGCACAGGAAAAGCCATCTTTTGCTCAAACTCATTTTAAGAAATTTTGTCCTCCAGGCTCTCTTGACAACCTTATTAGATTTAAGATTACTGATAAAATTTTCCTGAAAGGAACTTTCAAAAATATTCACATGCATTAGTGGCAGTTATGACTCAACAGATCTAGACTAGTACCAGACATTTGTATTTTTTTTTTTTTTGCAGTACTGGGGACTGAACCAGGGCGTTCTACCTCCGGGCTACAACCCCAGCCCTATTTTTTAATTCTTTATTTGAAACAGGGTCTTGCTAAGTTGCAGAGGGCCTCACTAAGTAGCTGAAGCTGGCTGCGAAGCTAGATCCTCCAGTCTCAGCCTCCCAAGTACTGGGATTACAAGCGTGTCCCACCACGCCCGGCTTCCAGACATTTGTATTTTTAAGTTCCAATGATTCAGGAGAAACAGCCTACTCCCCTCAAATTCCTCTAGGATCTTCTATTGCTTAAAATGGTCTTCCTTGATCATTACCAGAGAAGCTAGCTAGAAAAGATTATGTTAATTTCCTTTTAAGGTTCCTTACAATTTTGTAAGGTATTGATGCTATTTCCTTCCTCGAAGTTTAAAGTTATACCCTTCACAGGCATAGTCCCACACCAAAGGACTGAAAAGAAGTGCCAAAAGCATTTTTAGCTGAGGCACTGTCAGAAAGGCTGTACACATCCTTCCAAACTGAGCTTCAGCTGGGCGTGGTGGCGCACACCTGCCTGTAATCCCAGTAGTACTTGAGAGGCTGAGACAAGATGATTGCAGGTTCAAGGACAGCCTCATCAAGTAGTGAAACTCTCATCAACCTAGCAAGATTCTGTTTCAAAATAAAAATAAAATAGGGCCCGGGCTGTAGCTTGGAGGTAGAATGCCTCTAGGTTCAATCCCCAGCACCACCAAAAAAAAAAAGGAGGTGTTATGGCTAATGTTTCCTCTACCTGGCTGTGCTGGTATATAGGCTACTTGGGGCCTGGCTTGAGGAGGCGCTCGTGGTGGGGGTGGTCTCATAATCAGAAAGAACAGGTTCTGATCCAAACTGCAATGCCCCAAACTGCAAATTTAGCCCTGAGATATCTGCTGAGCCAGGCATCTCCACAGCCAGAGCAGGAATCTGTAGAGAAAGTAAAGGAGAAGAAAATATAATGGTATAATACAAACTTACTATAAAATTATAAAAACAACCCTTAACTTCAAATTTCAAAACTCACCCTCATAATCTCAATTCCCAAACCCAACATCTGCATGTCTGAAAATATCTACCTAAAAAGTTCAAGTACCTTAGAAGTCAAGGATGCTTTTTTCTTCTGTTGTTTCATTTTCTGCTGAGCCGGCTGAGGGCTAGAGGATTGGTTGTCTGAAGACCCAGGAGACATCTGTGGAGCCGAGGTGGATTTGCTTGGCAGAGGAGAAGAGGGGGGTGGTGGTGCAGCTGTGGAGGTAGCCACCGCAGGTGGCTTCTCCTGAAGGAACACCTCCATCATGGTTGAAGATGGGGTGAAAGCCTGGCGCTTTGTAAAGGGACTGTGCACTGTTGAATCATTTGGGTTTTTCAAATCTGTAAGAGGAAGTCCAACATGTGAGGCCAGAGGTACAGATGAAACACAAGGAAATGCTACTATCCTGCACTAGTGAATGAGACCTTCAAGAATCAAAAACTCATATAAACAGGTCCTCTTTTAGGACTGAGTCTCATTTCATTTCTATACACAACAACCACTGGATCATGTATGTTCTTAAGTACAGCAGAATCAAGTAAATACCATTACTTTGCCTGAGTAAGAGAGGAATCTATGAACTACCCAAGTTTAAAGTACGAGGTCTTCTGATGGCATGAGCCCAAAGGCAATGTTACTTTTAAACACTGAAGATAAATCTGAGAATCCCAAAAGAATCCCTGGGTCAACAAAAAACTGCAACTATGTGTATGGCTAAATTTGATGAGATACATAGCTTAAAATTTTTATTATTGCTTAACTTTTTTTTTTTTGCTGTACTGGGGAAGGAACCCAGGGGCATTCTACCTCTGAGCTACACCCCCAGCCCTATTTTTTATTCTTTATTTTGAAACAGGGTCTAAGTTGCAGAGGGCCTCACTAAGTAGCTAAAGCTGGCCGCAAACCTGTGATCCTCCTGTCTCAGTCTGCCAAGTACTGGGATTACAAAGCGCGCGCCACCATGCCTGGCTATTATTCCTTAATTTTCTGAACTGGGGGGAAATCAGCAAAAGCTACCCCTCTCTACTTCAGGACACATTTTCCACCCACCCACTCCCCACCAATGTCTTGAAAACAATGCTCCGGTCACTTTCTGTCTTCTTACCATACTGCACCAGTGATGGGGATTGTGTAGTCGAGCCCATGTCCCAAGAGGAGGTGGTGGTGCTTCCAGACTGAGAATGCTGAGCTGCCAGCTGAGCCAGGGCCTGAGCAGTCTTGAACTGCTCCAAGAATTGGGAGCCCGTGGTACTGCCACCTTTTGCTTCACCAACATCACCAAATCCTTTCCCTAGCATGCTCACCTAGAGATCAATAGAGAGATTAACTTGTTCAGCTGCTCAGAAAGACACATAAAGAGACTGAGAGACAGTATGGACCAGACAAGTAAAGAATTCTACCAAGTCAGGCCCATGGCATGTGCCCATGGTTCCACCTGTTCAGGAGGATCATTTGAACCCAGGAGATCAAAAAGCCTGAACAACACAGTGACGTCCCCTCAAAAAATACTACCAGACTGAGTATATGGCATAGTCAATTAAGAGTCTAAGTTCTAGACTCAAACCCTGGGTGTGTAATCTTGGAAAAATTACTTTTAATCTCTGTTTGCTTCCATTTCCTCATTTGAAAATAGGAATAAAAGTAGTATATATTATATAGTTGTAGCAGTATTAAACAAATAGTGTATATGCACTTAATACATGCATGGGACATAGTAAGCACTCAAAAAAGATGAGGTCGTCAAATGTTGACTTCCACTAACATGTACAAGTACGTTTTTAGGTATCAGGGAAAAAATAAATTCCAATTTCCCAGTACTTGGAAGGCTGAGTCAGGAGGAAAGCAGGATCAAGGTCAGCAAACATTAACTTAGCAAGACCCTGTTTCAGAATAAAAAAATAAAAAGGACTGGGGGTGTAGTTCAGAGGTAGAATACCCCTAGGTTCAATCAATCCTCAATACCCCCCCACACCCACACACAAAATTTAAATTAAAAAAAAAAAAAAAAAAAAACGAAAGTCAACGCCCGGCGTGGTGGAGTACACTTGTAATCCCAGTACTTTGGCAGGTGGAGACCAGAGGATCTGGGTTCTCGGCCAGCTTCAGCTTTCTCTCTCTCCTTGTCTCTCTCTCTCTCTACTTAGTGAGGCCCTCTGCAACTTCGTGAGACCCGGTTTCAAAATAAAGTATAAAAAATAGGGCCAGGGGTATAGCGCGGAGGTAGAACGCCCCTGGGTTCAATCCCCGGTACCGCAAAAAAAACAAACAAACAAAACAAACAAACAAAAAAAACGAGAGCCATTAAAAACTTTCACCATTCACCATCATTCTCTCTCAAGGATAAAGCTGTGATAACTGGAGAGCCCCCATCCCCATGCCACCTTTTAATTTTGTGTGTGTGTATGTGGCACTGGGGATGGAACGCAGGGGCATTCTACCTCTGAGTTACACCTCCAGCCCTATTTTATTCTTTATTTAGAAACAGGGTCTCACTAAATTGTGGACGGACTCACTAAGTTGCTGAGGCTGGCCGTGAACCTGCGATCCCCCTGTTTCAGCCTTCCAAGTACTGGGATTACAAGCATGCGCCACCATGCCCAGCTCCCTGCCACCTTTTAAATGTTTAAATCATCCAATTTGTGATTATTAAATTAACATGAAGGTAATATAAAATTTTACTTTGGCCATTAGGTCTTTGCTCCTTCCATTAAACAGCTCAAAAGAAACAAATCCAGGGCTATAGATATAGCTCAGTGGTAGAGGGCTTCCTTAGCAAATATAAGACCCTGGGCTCAATCTCCAGTATCATACATACATACGACAAAACAAAACAGGACCTCACCTGGCTGCAAAGAGAAGTTAAAGGGCCATCCCAACTTGTGCACCACACAATCAACAAGTCAACATGACTTGTTTTCTTTTTGTGTATATAAGTTCTGTAGGGTAATACTGCATGATTACCAAGCAAAATTTACTCTTAACACTTCTCCACTACCAAGTAAAACTATCAGCCCAATTCAGAACATAAACCATGTGGTCTTTGCCTGTAGCCTAAAAAGAACTCCAAGGATATTTAATTTTATCATCTTTAGGTACTCTCTATTTCCCTTCTTCCCTACCTTTTCTCACCTGTTAACTTTCCTATGTGAAAGAACATCAACCAAATTACTACTAAATTAATACAAAAGAAAACATGTTAAAGCCAGGCGTGGTGTCACACACCTGTATGGTCTTAGAGAATTTATCAGACGAGTTGATAGGAAACTAGTGTTCAGCACAATGAGTATTCAATAAATGATAATCACTCCTTTTTATAAAATGATTCTGAGGCCAGGTGTGGTGGTGCACGTTTGTAATCCCAGTACTTTGGGAGGCGGAGACCGGAGGATCTGGGTTCGCGGCCAGCCTCAGCTCGCTCTCTCTCTCTCTCTCTCTCTCTCTCTCCCTGTCTCTCTCTCTCTCTACTTAGTGAGGCCCTCCGCAACTTTGTGAG
>PVJS01024882.1:0-28311 GCA_004027185.1 Glis glis
TCTTCTTCTTCTTCTTCTTCTTCTTCTTCTTCTGTGTGTTACTAGGGATTGAACCCAGGGACACGACCTCTGAGCTACACCACCAGACCTTTATTATTATTATTTTTATTTTGAAACGGTCTTATTAGATTGCTGAGAGTCTCACTACGTTGCGGAAGCTGTCCTCAAACCTGTGATCCTCCCGTCTCAGCCTCTCAAGTACTGGGATTATAGGCATGTGTCACCATGTATGGTTTCCATACCCTTTGGGGTTTCTGATGGGGTCTCAGCTCTAGTTAAAACTCTCCCACCACTATCCTCTTGGCTAGTTGTTGTCCCCATAACTTGGACCAATAGGTATTTCGCATTCTGAATTCACCAAGTGACAATATGGTGGTAATCTAATAATAACATCAGCAGCAGTAGTATCCTGAGATACTAGCATTCAAGATTAAGCAGATTTTTATATTCAAATTCTAAATTTGAGGAATAAATATTAATCATCCCATCGAAATCATGATTTTTTAACTGTTGTCTGGTTTATACTTTGTTTCCACACTTTACTAAATGTAAAGTGAGGTCTATAGAACTGGAAATCATCACTCAAACTCCATTAACCCTACTGCAGTGGTGGAGTTAATAGAGTTTAATCCAGTAGTGTTGGGGTGACTGCCACAGATGGTTGTGTGCTTGTGTAGTCAAAAGAGCATCCACTATCTTCAGCACATCATTCTAGTCTCCCTTTTTATCTAGTAATACATAGAAAACCCCAAGTCATCATCCTACCTCAGAACTGGTGTGGCCAAAATATTAATTTTGCAGCAAGATCCAGGCTAACATCTCTGGCAATATCTTTCAGGGCCTAAATGGCTTGAACCTAATAAATCTACTGTTTCCACCTTCCTGGAAGTAAGGGCCCTGAGCTTCCTGGATAGACAACTTCAATACACACCTGACTCTCACCCTCATTAATTCATAACAAATAAGGAAATGTATGTGAAGGTGTTTGGAGAGTGCCTAGGATATAGTAGATACCTGATACTGCAACTGGACAATCAGGACTAGTGATTTTATATATATTGCATGCTTTCTAATAGGATGAGCCCTGTCAAAAGGAGGTGTGGAGATACTGATTGGCAATGAGTTTCCTTTTAGGTTGCCATGTTTTACTAACCCTCAAAACTATGAAAGAGAAAAAAGATTCCTCTCCTCCATCTTAATGAAAACTAAATTGCTACTATATAATTATTTAAGTCAAGCTAGGATTGGCAGATCAGACATAATAATTCATCCACTTTCCCCATTATCAACCTATCACTTGACTTCATGCTAATAATTCAGTAGTACTAAATGTAAGCACACAATTAACAATCTTAATTCACTTACTACTTTTTCATTAATAATGTTATGCTTGTTTTTCATGTCTACAATTAGCCAACCCAGTAGTAGTTTATCATAATCTTCTTTCAAAACATGATCATATGATGTTTACGATTATTATGAATAATGGAGTTTTCTAATGTTGTGGAACTCACAGATGGCAAAGCAAAGATAAAATGTTCAATTATTGAAAATAATTTGCAGAGACAAAATTCAATTTTAATATTATTCAAAGCCAGGGAAAAAATCTGCAATTGCAGAGAATACTTGTTGCAAGTATGACATGATAAATTACAAGAGGCAAGCACTGCTCTAAAGTACATGGTCAAAGGATTCTTGGCTTCTACCTATTGGCCTTGGAAGAGTCACTGTAACTATTGAATGCGTTGGTTTCCCTACTTGTGAAATGCTGGTCTAGACCTGAGTCTCTTAGGAGCTAGGTATCTGATGTTCTGTTTTACTGTGATTTCAAGGGGAAGAAAAATATTCACTGTGCTATGTCTCACCCACAGCCTCTGTGACAAAATTACCTCTTCTGTGAAAAATAGCATGTGACTATGGACTAAAGGTAACCAATTTTGCTGGGGTCATTTCTGGCCCCAAATTAGAGTCTTTCATTTTCTATTTATTGAGGTTCTTAATGACTCTAATTATGAGGCATGTCAAATTTAAGGATCAGTTAAAATTTCAAACTCAAAGCAATATACGACGAGGTGATATACTAATGTAAAAGGGAAAAAGATTTATGGCACTCTGTTAAAGTTCCCTGAGGATTATCATAGTGCAAAATGAAAATTACTACAGGACTGAAGAAAACAAAAAAGAAATAGCTGCACAGCTTCTCAAAAAAAAAAAAAAAGCTTAATCCTTAAGGACAACAAGAATTGGTGAGAAATAACATTTTTCCAGAGAATGAGTTTTTCACTGAATAATCCATCAAAAAACCAGGTAGAAACAGAAGGACTCAGCAGTGGGTATTGGGTTTTGATATGTTATTGTGTTTACTGACTACTTAAAATAACTAAAAAGGGAATTAGCAAAAACTTAGGGCCACTCCACAGTGTCTCAACAGAAATGAGTACTGGGAGAAGGAGTCTTAAATTACAAATATAACTGCACCCCCTTAAAATGCTGCCATTCAATCATTTTTGTGTGTGGTCCCCACTGTCTGTGATTTAGTTTCTTTTAAAATAGGAAGTCTTTACTTATAAGGAATAAGAAGAGAGAAATAGAGCCCTTTGTGAATTGCGGGATATTAATAGTAAACACAATCAGATGAAAAGACAGATGTCTTCTAGAAATGAGAGACATTAGGAAATGGAAAGCACAGACAAATTTAAATTAAAGTAGATAAGGTGTACAAGTTAGACTTCTTCACTAAGTGGCACATTTCTACCCAAGTTTACTGAGATGCATAGTTAGAACTTAACTATTAAAGGTCAAAGTAAACCAGGCAGCCGGGCATGGGGGTGCACCCCTGCAATCCCAGTACTTGGGAGGGTGAGGCAGGAGGCTGGCAGGTTCTAAGCCAGCCTCAGCAATTTAGCAAGGCTCTAAGTGAGGCAGGGCAGAGGACCTGGGGACAGAAAGATGAAAAAAAGGCCATCTGTATCACCTTGTGTGAGGTGGGGGGAGGTGAGCAGGGAGGCGAGAGACTGTGGGTGCCAAGAGATCAGAGCCCACCAGCCTACAAGATAAAGATTCAAATTAAGGATTGAAATTGGTCAAAAGACATTGGTTCTCCAAAACCCAATTCTAACCAATCATAAAAGCGCAGATGGGGAACCTCAGTAAGGTTTAAAAGCCCAGCTCCCAAGAGCTTCTCTATCGGGGACACTCCCCTCCCCGTGGGGGAGATCTGTTTTTGTCTTCTGTCTTTCCCTGACTTAAAATAAACCTTCATATTTCTATACCCTTCATTAGTCCTTGGACTTCATTCATAGAAATCCACTGGACAAGAACCCTATAAGTAACTTAGCAAGACCCTGTTTCAAAATAAAAAAAAATAAATAAAAACAGCTGGGAATATAACTCAAAAGTATAATGTCCCTGGATTCAATCCATAGTATGAGAAATAAAAAGAAAATATACTGTACTTCATCTTATAATACAAATGTGTATCTTCTAGGTTTCTTGATTTTGACAATGGATGTTACATGCTACTCTTCCTTTCAAGAAAATCCAACTGGTAGTATGAATAATAAGATCTATATACTTGAAATTTAGGACTTTACCATATAGAAGTTTACATTTATAGTATTGCAGTTTTGAAGCCAGCCTCAGCAACTTAGTGAGGCTCGCAGGAACTTAGCAAGACCCTGTTTCCAAATAAAAAATAAAATAGGGTTGGGGGTGTAGCTCAGAGGTAGAATGCACCTGGGTTCAATCTCTAGCACCACACACACACACACACACAAAGATAAAAATATATTATGCTATTCTAAGAAGATCAGCAACAAGTACAATAAGTACAGGCTTAAGAAGAACAAAGAGGGAGGTACTGTAAGTTTTCTGGGCAGCACTTGATAAATTCCTAGATCCTAAATACATAGTAATACTATAGTCCAATTAAAATTTGTCTGTAGCAACTACAGTTAAAATTATTGTTCAATAAGAATATCATTATTTTCTCATATTTTAATTTTTTGAACCCTTGCAAAGCTTGGTCCATTTCATTGCATGATTCAGTATGAGATTTAAATGGTCTAGCCATTTAAGTCTCCTGTGGAAATGATAACTTTCTAGATATAAAAACACTGTGATTCTCATCCTCCTTTTATCTTCAATGTGTGAATCTAGAGTAGTTTTCACTTTACCTGGCTATAAGATGAGCAGACTAAAATCTTCCCTATTTGCATAACAGAGTAAGTGTGAGGCAGAGGTACAGGAGACTGGTTAAGTTCTTTAGTACAGATATTTCACTGATAAATTTTCTTTAAACATTGTCTCTTATCATGTGTTACTATTAATATTATCAGATTTCTTAGCTTGCCAATGAGAATTTTACTAGGAAAACAAAAACTTCTTAGTGTGATGTAGATTATCTTGAATGCCTTTCTTTTACTGATATAAAGTAGAACCAGCACATTATTCCTGACTAGGATGCATATATAATCTTGAGTTCCATACCCATATCTAACTTGGTCATGTAATTAAATTCTCAGGGCCTCAGTTTATCTATTTTTACCTTATCCATCATAATTAATTATATGGGTTGTCAGTAAATTGGACAATTTTTTAGAAACATGATTATGATGACTTATCATTCATTCTCCAAGTTAAAGATTTTATGTCTCCAGAGAATGTTCTTTGGAAAATAGTTCATATCATTTTCTTATATCCTTGGATAAATATTCCATAGTTAACAATAATGCAAAATTGGAGAAATGAAGGAAATGTGGTTTCTGAAAGTATTTAGCAACTGAGGTTCAGTCAGGGTCCAGCAGAGTTTGTTTCAAATATTTGTTCATCTCTGGTGCAAATAAGCAATGAGAGACCAGCACAAATTTTAAGTTAGATAATTGAACTTACCTATGCAGATGGTTCCATCATTAGTGATGAACCTGTCTTGGTTACTGCTGGATCTAAAGCCAGGGGCACATGTGCAGTAGTAACTGCCCACTGTGTTAGTGCAGTTAGCATTGTCACCACAGGGCTGGGTTAAGTTTCCACACTCATTATCATCTGTGGACATATCGATTTAAAATATTATTTTATATAATTGTGAATTTCTACTTTTTAACATCAGTCTTTGAAAATTTGGACTATGAACTAGTTTAAAGTAATGCAATGTTTATTTTAAAGAAAATATTAAGCAACTCACCTTCCATATAGAGTTTATAATGTGAAACTTTCCTTTAATTGCAAAGCAAGATGGGATCACTTCATTCAAAGGCACTAAACATAGCTATTGAATCTATATTGTAACATTTTTTCAAATTTTCATATGCTATTTAATTATGTCAATAAAATGCCCAATTGTAAATTTATAATACTCTTTATAGTCATTCAAAAAGATACCAGAGATTAAAATGAAAAAATAGACATTTTGAATTGACATGCTTTTATCATGTACCTTATATTCATCAGTTTTTCCCTAGCAGAATTTTTCATGACTGAGTCTGCCTTCTCTTCATTCATTCATTAATACATTTATATTCACTATTATATACATTATATTGTTCTCCCCCAACACATACAAGAAAATAATAGCATGGTCTCTACCTTTATTTTCTTATAATGTACCAGAGAAGATATGTTCAGATGTTCAGAAATCCTTTTTAAAAAGTTAGAAAGCATATTTTATATTACCTGTTAAATAAGTGGATTAGAAAACAAGTTCTGAGAGGTAAAATAAGCTAGAGAGAAAGAAGATATTTTTTGTTTGGTGTTTTTCAGTTTTTACACTTTTATTGGTGCATTATAATCTCACATCATATTGTAGTTCATAGTGATAGTGGCATACATGCACATAGCAGTTGAGTTTTCCCCTGGCTCCCTCTCCACTCCTCCCCTTCCCCATTGATATTGAGATTGGCATTGGTATTCTTCCAAATGTACATAATGTCAGTGGAAGTGTTTCCTTCATTAACTCTCCCTCTCTATACCCCACCCTCTCCACGACCACCTCCCTTGCTCCACTGGAGTTTCTCCTCCATTATCTAAAGTCCCTCTTATATCCCAATTACTCCCTATCTTCTGCATATTAGAGAAAACATATGACCCTTTACTTTCTGTGACTGCTAATCTCACTTAACATAATGTTCTCCAGGTCCATCCATTTTTGTACAAATGACACAATTTTATTCTTCTTTATTGCTGAGTAGAATTCCATGTGTGCATATCCCATAATTTTGTAACCCATTCATCTGTTAATGGAACTGGGTTGATTCCATAATTTGGCTATTATGAATTGTGATGCTATAAACCTGGATATTCATGTATTACTATAATATGCTGATTTTAGTCCCTTTGGAAAATTACCCAGGATTGGTACAGCTGGATCATATGGTGGATCCATTCCCAGTTTACTGAGGAATCTCCACACTGATTTCCATAGTGGCTGTACTAGTTTGCAGTCCCACCAACAGTGTAGAAGAGTTTCTATTTCCCCATATCCTTGCCAACATTTATTGTTGTCTAGTCAGACAATATTGATGATTGTCATTCTGATTGGTATTAGATGGAATCTCAGTGTAGTTTTAATTTGTATCTCCCTCATTGCTAATTATGTTGAACATTTTTTTCATATATGTATTGGACATTTGTATTTCTTCTATTATGAAGTATCTAGTTCAATTGCCCATTTCTTGATTGGGTTATTTTTTTTAGTGTTAAATCTTTTAAATAATTTGTATATTCTAGACATTAGTCCTCTATCAGAGGACTAGTTAACAAAGATCTTCTCCCATTCTGTAGTCTCTCTCTTTAGACTCTTGATGGTTTCCTTTGATGAGGAGAAACTTTTTAGTTTAATGATATCCTATTTATTAATTTTTCCCCTTTGATACTGAGGATTAAACCCAGAATCATTCTACCTCTGAGCTACACCCCAAGCACTTTTCATTTTTACTTCGAAATAGGGCCTCTCTAGGTTGCTGAGGGTCTCACTAAGTTGCTAAGGCTGGCCTTGATCCTGTGATCCTCCTGTCTCAGCTTCCCAAGTATTGGGATTACAGGCAAGTAGCATCTTGCCCAGCTGAAAATGACTATTTTAAGATCACCTGAAACCCTGCTGTGGGTTGAACTGTCTCTCAAAAAAATATGTTCAAGTCCTAATCGTGTAGATTTTGTTAATGAGACCTTATTTGGAAATAGTACCTTTGCAAATGTAATCCATTTAAATGAGATCCTACTGGATTAGGGTGGGTCCTAATCCAATAAAGGACATCTGAATAGAGACAGAGGAGAAGGCCTTGTGAAGACAGGCAGAGATTTAAGTGATGCAGCCTGCAAGCCTTGGGGATGCCAAGAATAGCTCACAGCTACTACAGAGTTAGAAAGAGGCAAGGAACCATTCTTTCTTAGACCCCCTGGAGGAAACTGCCTTGCCAAGTCCTTGATTCTAGACTTCTAGCTCGAGAGCTATGAGAGAATATAAGCCTGTTGTTTTAAGCTACAAAATGGGTGTCAATTTGCTATGGCAGCACTAGGAAACTGATAGACCTAAACTTAGCAATATAGGGTAGGTAAATATCAGTTAGTCAAAGGAGAGAAGGAAGGGAAGTATAGGAAAAAGATACCTGACAAAGGCATGGTAATAAGGGCGATTGAAGTTTTTCTGAATGTACTAGAAGCCTAATTGGGGAGCACAAAGAGAAATTGTGGGGGAATCATTTTAAAAACAGATCAAGTTTGGAAAAAACATTGAATGCTTATGTTTCATTTTAATCAAAGCAAGTTTAATTTCTCTTAAAACGGTGAGTTGTATAACCTTTAATTCATATACAGGCTATTACACATTGCTCACATGCAGTGTACAACTGTGAGTTGGAGACTTTATTCCAAATATTTTATAAATATTAATTCACATAATTCTTACATAAGCTCTAGGAGGTAAGTATTATCCTCTTTGATGAGAAAATAGAGTGGAGCCTATTTAAAATAGCAGGCCTCACATTTAAAATCTATTTTTGTGTATTGTGGCATCAGAACCTTTCTACATTATGATAGCTACTTTCATAGCGTGTTGAGTTGATATTCCTGGTTCCTTTGAACATTCTAGTCCCTAGGATGTGGCCTAATTTATTCTTGGGTAAATAGAAGGACAGAAGAGTAAAAATTGAGATTGCTGAACTCCCTCCAGAGGCCAGTAACATTGACTTGTAAGAAAGAACAAAGGCCAAGTTCTCAAAGGCTTGTGCAGTCTAGGCCAGGCAGGGCACTTAGAGCTTGAATCCACTAAGTGTCAGACACTTGAACATGGTGCAGCTTGTGATACTGGAAGTGCACATCTCACGACACTAGGTTGGAAGAATTGAGGCATGTTGATAAAAATATGACAGTAAAGTTAGATAAACTGTGAATGTCCTTAGATAAAATGCTAAAAAGTTAGTACTTTAATAATATGTATGTATGTATTTATTATGTATAAATAAATAATGATATAACTATATGGCTACATAAATATATATATATGCAGAAAGCAGAAATATATATTTATACATGCATACAATAAAAATTAAACTATTTCATTAAAATTAACCGAATGTGACTCACAAATTGAACACAAAATCAGGTTAAAGAAAAATATTTCACCCACATTGGGCTTGATTCAATCATTTAGTTACTCAAATATTTATAGAATTTCCCAGTTCCCAAATGTGAATGCCTATACTGGGAAATAAGTAAAAATTAATCAAAAAGTCAGGATCTGTGCCCTCCTGTCAGAGTTCACATTCTAAAGGTAAGTTAACACAGAGGCACATAATTGAGTTTTTATTAAAATAAAAGTTTTCATTTATATTTCTAAATTTGACTCTCTTCACAGCATACTGGGAGAAGTTTATATTAAACTTTAAAAGAAATTGTGCTCTCAGATCAGTTATTGGTAATATAGAAAACGATGAGGAGTGCATCCCTGGTGAGCTATAGCTTCAAAATGATATGCAAAAAGGCAAAGAAAAAGTACTCAGTAGGTCTGAGGCATTGGTCAGAGTCCAAGAAAATGAACCACTTTATATCACCTGACTGTGTTTCTAAAAATACATTAACATACCAATATGTTATTTAATGCTAATATTTTTACTAGTTTTGAATAACATATTAATAGGAGGGGAAAAAAAAGGTTGGTATTGGTTTTTATGTCTCTTCCTATGCATGGTTTTGGGCATTTGACCTCTTAGCTTCCTTATCAAGAATTTGGAAGTATAAACATTTCCTTATCTCCCAATCTTCTGGACTGGATATATAATATGGACATATTCCCTAATAGTCCCTATTCAAATCTTATTCAGTAAAATACCACTTATCTGAAAGGAACCTCCTCTCTTCCCTCAAGATAGTGGAGATAGGCAAGAAATTATCTTTGCAAAGTAATATATAAATATGAATTATTTAAATGGCCTTAAACTTTCCAGTGTCCAGCTTTGTCATAATTAATCTTCAAGGAGAAATTTCCTTTACATGGGTATAATGTAGAAAATAAAAGGCTGCTACTTTTGTGCTCTTATTTCTAATGTTCAAGTCCATTTACCAGTCATACTACCCTCTTGCTGTAACACTCCATTTAATATTTCTTGAAGGATTATAAAATGCACATTCAGATTAAGATGTTTCTTGAAAAAATCATTTTAATAGAGTTAAATTGGAGATCAATTTTAAAATGTTATCAGACTGCTGTAGGGGAGAGGTATTCGTCAGTCTCTTTATAAACTTCTTCCTGGCTCACATTGAAGGTGCTGAGCTGAGCATGACAGGAAGCGAGACACACAGGCAGACTCTAAATGGCATCTGAGACTACTAGAAAAGATGTACGAAGACCCACATTATCCGACTGTGATGCATGCAGTAAACAAGAGTCACTTAGTACAGTGATAACTCAGAGAAGGGAATTGTTTTGTCAGGTCATTTTCAGTATAAAAGGATGTAGATTATTTGCAGGGAAGGGTTAGAAGAGAAAAGTGATACATGAACCAGGCATTCCAGTAGAAGCAAGAGTTTAGACAAAGAAAAGGGGTCTGGACAATACATTCAGGTGGATGAAAGAGTTTACCCAAATTCCAGAAGGCCTGCAGGAGCAGCATAATTTAGAGAAGAATTATACTGCTGAACAATGGATAGAGACTATAAGGCAAACCCTAGGCAGGTAGGCGTTGTCAAAACTACAAAAATGCATGTGTAGAATTTGGAACTGTGTTTCGTGTGTCAAGGATGGGTATCAATAAATTCTACAGAGTAGGGAAAACAGGATGGATTTGACTTTCAAAAGGTTTGAAATAAGGAACACTAGCTAAGATCCAGGTAGGCTTGTTAGAATACCTCAGAACTTGAAAAACTAACCAAAGCAGAGTCAAGAAGAAAGAGGTAGGCTATGCTTTAGAAGTATTTATCCACTAACAGGTATTTACTAGGCTATGGTGCAGGGAGCAAGCTTGCTATTTTCCTTTACACTTATCTCTGGATGTACACACTTGCTCTCCTTCATTTCAGGCTTAGTTTAAGAGAACGTAGCCGAGGGCATTGTTACACTCTTGTTTTTGCCTTTCTGCTCTTTTTTAAAATTTGTTTGCTTGTTCTTAGTATGTTTGTCCTTGGGTTTGCCTCTTCTCACCAACCATTCTCACCAGTCCTCTAGAGGACTGAGTCTAAGATGTGAGGGTAGAGAAAAAAGACAAGAGAAGCACTTTCACCTATTTCTGTTTTTCACCATTTCCCAAAAAACCATTGGGGTGCCACACGGTTCAGCACAGCTTGCCATAAAACCACGTGTTTGTTTTTTTTTAAACAGATGCATATGTCTGAAATATCGTCTCCCAATATATTTTGGGCAACTTCGTCCTATGGCTGGTATTTGGTTACTCATTTACTTATCTTGAATTTATATAGGCAACTGAATCTGCATGATTTACAACAATTACTTGATACAAAGAAAGGAACATATTTTTCAGGTATTTTGCTAAATGGTACATTTAAATTATTCAACTGTTACGGTAACACAATAATTGGTGTTCTTTCCATTTTACTTATGAAAAAACTAAATCTCCGGTGGGTTAAATCATTCTAGTGTAGAGACAGAATCTGGTGAGCACAATTTTTGTGTTTAGAGAGCCTGGTTCCAAAGACATTATTATTATTGCATTGTATACATTATTATAAAGTGTGCTTCTAAATCAGCTGCAAATAGTGGGCATCTAATTCTCCAAATTCAAGAGCGATATTGAGTGTCCTAGTTATGGCACATTTTTTGGAACAGTTCATATGATTACATTACCTTCTGTGCATAATAAAACAGAATTTTACTGGTTTTATAAGTCATGGGTATTCCCAAATCTGAATAAGATTTTATTTTGTATTCCATTTTTTCAATCTATTGACTGAAGATACAGAAAATAATTAAAAAAGAGAAAATATTCCCTTCTGTTTTCCTAGAACCTGAGATATTATTGGCCAGGCTCAAATTGATTATAACAACTTGAAAGCCATAGGACTTTAACAGCGGCATCACTCTTGTACACATTTTCCCTCTGGACATGATTGCCAGTATTGCTCCGTAAATTTGAACACTAAAATGACTATAACCATTATGTGATTCCTTGTGAAACAGGCCCTCTATGTCAAAGGTGGAGCAACGCAGAATGCTTTCTTTTTCCCTTTTTTCCCCAGTGCAGCTTGCTGGGCTCATTTGTTTTCAATAGCACTAGAAATTCTCTTCTTATACCCAGTATTCTAATGAATTTAGAAAAATCATTGCTATTAGCCTTCTCAATTTTGTACTTCCTGTGGGTTGTATTTTTCTGGTGAATATCGAGGTAAACATATAGGTAAAGAGATAAGGGGGAAGGAAAGGTCAACGTAAGGGACAGAAAAAAGGAGAACCACTATGAAACTAGAATGGGTTCAATCAGTCAAGAAAAGTAATAGAGTTATTGTTTCCACACTGGAACTGATGTCATTACCATCCTCTATAAAAGACAAGGAAAGGCACAAAGCAAAGATATAGAAGTCTATTTTTCTTTCCCTTTGGGCATTTCGTTTGCACCTGAATCTATAAGTGCAGGACAGAACACAAATATGGTACACACATATCCTGCCCCTCCACACATATACTCACATATGCAGAATTATTAATGAAAACAGATGGAAACATAAATCCAATACTGAAGATAATACGTCCCACTTTTCCATTGTTGATTGTAAAATGCATAGTATAAACTCCCATTTCTTTGACCCTGGATTTACTAAGTCCTACTTATTAAAGGTGGATTCATCAAGTGAAAAATGTTATAGTCATCAAGGCAAACAAAGTAGTTACACAAGAATAAAGTTTTTATGTTGGGTATTCATTATTTTTAAGTTTCTTTAGTGGATATGTGATTTTTAAATTGCTTGAAGCAACACTTATTATTTCAAGATTTTTTGAAAGGAAAAATGTGTCTTTGACTATGGATCAGATTTTGAAAAGCATATATAGTCGGACGAGGGGGTACAAACAATACATACATAGAAATGTCTCTGCTGCTATTTTTGCAATTACTTATTTTCTGAGGGAAAAGTAGCACTTAAGAAAATGTTCCCATTTTAAACTACTATCATTTTTGGTCTTCTTTTTGTCAGAACTATTAATAACACACATATTATAAAAACAAGCGAAACTGAATATAAGCAGAGGAGGTAAATGGAAAGGGAAAAAACAATATTTTTCTACACACTAGAAACCACTTCTCTTGCTCATTGGATGCAGAGGCTAGGACAAAATCCTGACACATTTATTTCAAACTATGAATCAATGATTCTGAAAATTTTCATTCCTTTGTATCTATTAACTGTAATAGTCTGATAGTCTCTCTGGGATTGAAGTGATGATTATGAAGTTGCTTTTGAGAAACTAGTTTTATTGACTTTTGTTTCTAATCATTGAAATAATACAGATTCAATGAGGAAAATCAAATCATTGATAGAAAAATCTTACAAGCTCTCAGTTGCAAAAAGGTTGCTAGTTCACAAAGGAAAATGAATAGAATAGTTATCAGATTCTCAATAACAGCATGGAAAGACAGTGGAGTAGCATGTAAAAGTCACTGATAAAATGACTGTGTCTCTATAATTCTCTAAGCAGCTAAAGAAACCATCCACTCATCAGAGTGAAAGACATTTGCAGAAATACACAGATTAAGAAAGTACATCATCCACATACTGTGTATGGAGGGAATAGTCAAGATAACATTCTAACCAAATAACAATGAATTTAGAAGACAGACTTCATATAAGGGAAGGTTCAATAGAAAGGGAAGAGTGTTAAACAATAAACCCTGCATGTATAAATTCCAATGGATAATGACTATGTGATTATGGATATGTAATACAATAATCTCTCCTTATCCACAGGTAATTTGTTCTGAGACCCCCAGTGGATGCCTGAAACAGTGGATGGTGCTGAGTGCTACATATGCTGTATGACTTCCTATGTATTTCCTAAACTTTGGTCAGGGTGGAGAACAGTGAGCAAGGAAAGCACACTGGCACATGAAAGAGTTTTTATTTAATTTTAGTAAAGTTCAAAAACAGGAGGCCGGGCGTGGTGGCGCACGCTTGTACTCCCAGTACTTTGGGAGGCGGAGACCGGAGGATCCGGGTTCGCGGCCAGCCTCAGCTCTCCCTTTCTCTCTCAGTCTCTCTCTCTCTCCCTCCCTGGCTCTCTCTCTCTCTCTCTCTTTACTTAGTGAGGCCCTCCGCAACTTCGTGAGACCCGGTTTCAAAATAAAGTATAAAAAATAGGTCTGGGGGTGTAGTGCGGAGGCAGACGCCCCTGGGTTCAATCCCCGGTACTGCAGAAAAACAAAAAACAAACAAAAAAACAGGAACCTAGGAATGAAAAAGGGACTGCGAATTCACAATTGAATTTTCAAAAAAATTAGGGCTAAAGGAATGAAAGGCAAGCTGACAAAGTGAGATTTAAGAGAAAAATAATGAAACTAATATGAAGTAAAAATAGATTAGCTAACATGAAAGAGTTTTGGTGGAATAAAAATATCAATCAAGTATATCAACTATCACACTAGATGGGAGAAACTTTAATTCCCATTATAAAACACAGACGTCAGATTATATTAAAACAAAATCCAGGTGTTTTTTTCCTGCATTAAGTCATACAAACACTGTTCTGTTATAATTCTTGTTTTTTCTTACTTTTATTCATGTTGTATTAAGGCAAGGGCCTATTTACATTTCTATATATCCATTTTGCCAGTTGCTTCCAACTGCTACATAATATCCCATAGTTTGCATCCCCTATATTTTACTTATCCATTTTCTTAGTGATAGAACATAGATGACTATCAATTTCTCATTACCTCAAATACGTGATTAAGATTTTTACACTATGTCCTTATTATCCAGTGTGAAAAACTTTTGAGGAGGTATAAATGAAATGATATCACTGTATTAAAGACACGTGAATTCTTAATTTAGCCATGAACTACCAGATGACTTTCCCAAATGGCAGCTCCTACATTTTATTTTATTTTTTTAATTTTTTAATTTTTATTTTTTTGTGGTACTGGGGATTGAACACGGGGGCGTTCTACCTCCGCGCTACGCCTCCGGCCCTATTTTTTTATACTTTATTTTGAAACCGGGTCTCACGAAGTTGCGGAGGGCCTCACTAAGGATAGAGAGAGAGAGAGAGACAGAGGCAGAGACAGAGCTGAGGCTGGCTGCGAACCCGGATCCTTCGTTCTCCGCCTCCCAAAGTACTGGGATTACAAGCATGCGCCACCACACCTGGCAGCTCCTACATTTTACACATCTACTGGATACAGGAGTAGCCAATGTAACATTACTAACTTTTCCAAATCTGATGGCTGGAAAGTGATATTGGATTATGTTGGTTTTTTTAATGACTTAGATTTCATCATTGGAAACAAGCTAAATGGAAAGGTTACAATAGAGAACAACCTGTCATTGTCTTTTGCAAACTGAGCTAGGACAGAAAGGAACTGGGGACTGATCCCTTTCAAACAAAGACATCCACAGTGCTCCTGGCACTCTATCTCACTAAAGGGGGAGACTGTTGGTCCTGTCCCTTGAAGTTGCCTTGCCCACCACTTGGTCAGCCTCAGGAGCCCCTCCTTGCTGGCTCTGGTTAGCACCCTTCTTTTTGTGGCCTGAGACAATGCTTTCAATCCACAGCAGCAGAGTCGCCATTTCCACTGCTGTCTTATGTCTGCAACTCCACAGCCAAAAGCTCCCATGTGCTCAGTTCTTCCATGTCCACCAAAGTACCCATTTCACCATTTACAACTGAGGTCTCACAGTTCTCCTGGGGGTGCGTGGTCCAAAGGGAGGCAGGAGGATGGATGTTGCTGGCACCACACTTCTTGATCAGGGTATGAGGGATGATCTTTAAAGTCTGGGCAACAGCCCTGTATGGCCAATGTTCCACATCAGTTCCAAATCAGCTTTGGATTTTTCTGTCAAGGCATGGGCCAGAGGCATTTCAGAGGCCCCACCCCCTGCACCAGCTGAGGGTCCAGGAGAACACTGCGGCACACTTACACACCATCCTGGAGGTTGCACTCCACTTCTGAGAAAATTTCCTTGCTGCCCCTCCCCTGAGGAGAATAGTGCAGAGAGATCCTTTTCTCTGATGATGACATTAGTCTTCAGTTGGATGTCCTCACAGAGCTGTTGAATGTCCTCTTCTTCCATTTGGAAGATTCGGGTAAAGTCTTCATCTCATGTAATTTCAATATCAATCTGGCTTTCTCCTTCTTTGCATTCCAGAGAAGAATCCAGCAGCCCAATGAGAGGGTTCTTGATAAAGCATGGATAGGTCACATCTTTGTTAATCATGACTCCACATAAGACAGCAGAGTCTTCAATGGTGCCCCCAGGTATCTTTTCCACCTTTGCATTTTTTCTTGATGTCAATCTACTTCTGACCATTCTCCTCAAACTGTACAGACTTGACAGCATCCGGGGTGGTGTTGCAAGCCAAAGAGGACCACTGACTGATTGCTTTGGTAGTGATGAAGCTGTTGCTGATGTTCAGCATCATATGGTGGTTATTGATGTCAACAGGAGCACTGATTTTCTTTAGAGTGCTGATCATATCATCTAGTGCCTTGCAGTAAGCACTGATCACAGCTATTGGATGCATCTGCTGCTCTAGGAATTACTCAGCCACAAACAGCACTTCTCCCACAAGAATATTACTGGTGTGGTCCCATCTCCAACCTCTTTGCTTTGGTCCAGCTAATTTCTGTGATGGAATTGGCTGTTGGATGCTGGACTTAATCTCTCCAAGAATGACGTTGCCATTGCTGCATCACGATGCCTCCCACTGGGTCCAAAAGCATCTTCATCATGGACTTGGTTCCAAACATGTTTGGAAGATATCTAATAGTCTTAAGCAGCACTGATGTTTCCAGATTAAAATGATTTACCAGATTCACGTTTTATAGTCTGGCTGAGCATGAGCACAGGATGGTGGCCCATTGTGATTGCATAAGGCAAAGCTGGGTACCCAGAGCTGGCAGAACCTTCTGGAGTCGACTGTGTTCTATCAGGCATTTTTCTATCCTCAATGTGTTTGGGAAATTTTTTGTTAATCATAAACATACAGTTTAAAGCACCTTGAAAATAAATGAATAAACAAAGAAAATAGGGATGACACATGTAACATCAAAGTAGAATTTAAGGTCAAACTAATTAAATGAGAATAAGAGGAACATTATATCACGAAAAAAGTTGTTTATGAAAAATTATAGTTGTTATAAATATAGAACCTAAAACGAACATAGAGCCTAAAAGCAATAGAGAAACAAATTACATAAAATTCAAAGGGAACTAATGTTTTAATTTTCTTCTTTCTGAATCATATATATTCCATTTGGTAAAAATATGATATCAATGAGTAACAAAATATAAGTAATGAAATTCAATGGCCATGAAAAATTCTTTAGTGTAATAAGGGATATTTAACAAAAACAATATAAATATCAATCTAAACTGAAATTTTGATCAACATGGCCAAAGTACTCCTTGGAAATTTTTACTAGCAGTGTATGAGATGTGCTTATTTTTAAATCATTTTGTATACAATGCCAATTTGGTGGACATAATGAGAGGTTTCATTTCTATAATTGTGCTCAGACAATTTATATATCAGTAAGGGCAGGTACTTTTCATATATTTATCTGACATTTATTTGCTTTTCTTCTTTTGCTGTCTCTTCATATCTTTTTCCTAAGCATTATTAATTTTTTCATTCATTTATGAGTCATTTAAATGTTTCAAGTTTTCCTTTACTTGATATGATAACATATTTTCAATTTTAAAATTGTTTCACTTTATTTGTGGTATAGTTTGTTTCATTTCTTTGTTTGCTTTCTAAGCTCCAGAGACCTTTTTTTTCATTCACATACTGCATTCTTCTCCTTTCTTATTTTTTCTTTCATCAAATTTATAAAACATTCCCACCCCTAAAGTTATAAAAATGTTTACTAACACTTTTAAAATTACCTTTATTTTTCTACAACAAAATGTTTATATAATAAGCAATTTACTTCAATTTCATTTGTGAGGTAGGGATCTAATTATCCTAAATGAGCAAGTTGTTTCATTGAATAGTTTATTGTCCATTCATGGGGATTTGACAGTCTTTTTTTTTTTTTTTGCAGAACTGGGGATTGAACCCAGAGGCATTCTACCTCCAAGCTACATTTCCAGCCCTATTTTTTAATTCTTTATTTTGAAACAGGGTCTCACTAAGTTGCAGAGGGCCTCACTAAGTAGCTGAGGCTGGCCACGAACCTGCAATCCTCCTGTCTCAGCCTCCCAAGAACTGGGATTACAGGCATGCGCCACCATGTCCAGCTTTGACTGTGTTTATATCTGAGCAAGAAATGGCAGGAAACTCACAGCTTATTCCTCAATAAGTCCATTTTGCTATCAAACTGATTGCAATGTGAAAAATAATTATCTAATATTCAAGTCTTGTTATTTTTTATTTTTAGTAATAAAAATATGACTAATATCAATTTTCAAATCTGTCCATTTAAATTAGTTTCCCCTTATTCTCCACATCTTTCATTCTTCATTAGGTTGTCCCACTCTTATTTTTACAGTGCATAACATAGGATAATATTGCTGACCACAGTGAATTAAATTACATATCATCTAGCATAAAATTTAACAAAACTTTATTTTATTTCTTTTTGAGAGACAGAGTTTCATTTAGGAAAGTAGGAAATACACATTCAAGGGAGAATGTGGGCCATCTCAAGAGGGAGAGAGTGACTCTTTGGGAGTGCAGGACTCTTCCTTTATAGGGGACTTTCATGAGGGGTAGGCAAGAGGCAAGTGAGGATGACCTTTAGTAGTCACAAGGTGATTTAGGGTGAGACCTTAAACTTCTCTGAGTATTTATAAGATGCTATAAAACTAAGACTGTCCCTCTTGAGGTTTTGTAGGTCCAAGACCATCTGACACCATAAAAGGAAAAATTCTTATTCCTGGAGGGTCTATGTGTCCTGTTCAAAATTAAAAATTAAAACCTGTTTAAGTTCCCCTATGTACTACAAAAAAATTTTAAAATTAAAATTATCTAACATTTGAGAGCATAAAAATAAAAAACAAAATCCTTCTAAATATGCATAGGACAAAGAATAAATTAAAAAAATAATAAAATGTATCCTCCACTACCTAGAAATGAGTATATAATTTACAGAATAAAATAGAAATTGATAACTGCTCTATAAGTAAATATTCACCCCTTCTAATAACCAAAGAAATTCCAACCAAAATAGCAGATGTAAGGTCAGCTATCAATTAAAGTGAGTAAAGTGTATTTAATTGTGATGAACTTTTATTAAGCTTAGAGGTTTGTTACTTTGTGATTAATAGTCAAATTGGCTATGGTACTCTGTCATTGAATTCTCCCATTTTCTGTTACAAATGTTTTTAAACAAGAATGAGTTATAAAGCAGAAAGAGCAATAAATACACAAATATCATCCTTAATATCATAAGCTAGCCATGCCTCTGCCCTGACCTTTGTCCATGTCTTCTTCATAGACAGTGTAAGAACAGGGTATGGACTAGTGGACAGCCTGGTCTCATGGGCTTTTTATGTATGTACATATGCATTTATTTAAACAGCAAGCAACTTATAGAATTAATGGGATTCAACTCACATTTCCTTTACTTTATTGGTCAGAACTCATTTTATGTTACTTTAACATTTTAATTTCTTCTATCTGTACATAAAAGAATATAATGATTTTAGAGAGTGCTTAACTACAGTCAGTATAATCAGAGCACTCAGATATCCTGCTAACAGAAGTATAGACTCTATTATATCAAGAGACCTAAAAATGGTCATATCCATCCTTCTTCTAGGTAATTAATTCTAAAGTGCAGAAATCTGGCAAAATTTATATATAAGAATATTCATGCAAGCTATATAATGTTAAGAATAAACAAGACCTAAATGCTCAATAAAATATTTTGAATTATCTGAGAATTCACAGCTATTGAAAGTATATTTTGGAGAATATTGGCTAACTTTAGATAATATCTACAGTTTAATGGGTGAAACATTCTCAGAAACAAAGATGATTCCTACCCCCCATTGTTTATTGATTGGTTGAAGTATCTCTTGCATCTTTCTGGAACAATGCATACTTGGATGCATATTTTCATATCAACTATTTCACTGAAATAAAAATGTGTCTTTTTAAGGAATAATTTGCTTGTATCATGAGTTTTCTAAAGTTATTGAATTTTGCCAAAACAATTTAGATTTTTTTTATGACTTTACATATTATATGTTGCAATTAATATCCAGTATTTAAAATCGTCATACCCATAAACATGATTCCTTCCTCCTAAAATAATAATTATGGCTCTGATACCCTAATTGATCTAACAAAATTATACTGTGTCCTCCCAGACCACACAGATGGCAGGGTCAACTAGGTGTTCAATGAGGCATAAAGAAATTTGAGATATAGTTTTAATTCTTATACTTTACTATGTTCTTCCTAGGGTAATGTTTTGCAAAAACAACAACAAAAAAAAGTTTTTGTGGTATTGTAATGAACATAATGCTTATGCACCCCCACCCACCCCCACCAAATTCATGTGTTGAATCCTAACTCTAAGGTGATAGTATTAGGGAGCAAGGTCTAAGGCAGGCTGGTGAGATTAGCACCCTCATAAAAGAGGCCCTCAAGAGCTGGTGTGTCCCTTCCGCCATGTGAGGGTTCTGTGAGAAGTCACTCGAAAGTCGACTCTCAAAGACAATAAATCTACCAGTGCTTTAAAGTTGGGTTTCCCAGTCTCCAAAAGTGTGAAAATATAAATTCCCATTGTTTTCAAGCTACCCAGTTTATGGTGTTTTGTTAAAGCAGCCAAATGGACTAATGCAAACTATAGAAAGAAATGCATATGATGCACCTACATATGAATATATTTATAAGTAAATTGAAATAAATTTTTTCATTATAACCACCCTTTCATCATGTATGATGTTGTACACTGTTAGTTTCAATTCTATACTACTACACTATAGTAGTATACTACTATATATAGTAGTAGTATATATATAGTAGTATATATATAGTATACTATATATACTACTATAAGTATAGTAGTATACTATATATAGTATAGTACTATAGTATATATAGTATAATAGTGTATATATAGTATAGTACTACTATACTATAAGTATAGTAGTATACTACATCTATACTGTAGATGCAACTACATTGACTTCATGACCTCCTAACAGGTCATGGACTACATTTCATGAACAAGAAAAGATCAGCTTAAATAACTTGACTGTGTTTAGTCCAGGTTCCACACTCAAAAAGACACCATTTGATGGTGACCTCTTACTTTTTAATGGCCTTTACAACAACCGTGCAGCATGACAGCGTGCACTCACTAAGCTCTGATGTCCCTATATGGAACCAACACAGGTATTGGAAGAATATGCCCTCTCTTGGGTGGATGCAGCTTTGCAGGTATGCAACTAGGTAAACGTATGGAGTCCTGTGTCCCTCCTCTGTGCAAAAGCAGCCGCACATCATGGTATAGGGCACGGAGAAAAGAACATGGAAAGGACTGCGATCTATAATTCAACCAACATTCAATGAGCCCCTGATATACCTCAGTTTGAATTCCTCTGTCCTGCTTAGCGATCACATCCACTCTCATGTCCAATTATTACCACTAGGAGACTCCTACATTTTTTCAACCTTGAATTCTCTTGGCATTTTAATTCAATATCTACTTGTTAGTTCTACTTACTTCCCTTATCATTTCCCTACATTAAATATGGAAAGTTTTAATGTATTGCCTTCCTCGTCAAAGATGGCAGTTATTCTGGCTCTCTCATGTTGTTTCTATGCACACCGTGATTTTGACAGCCCTCCTGTAGATCTATGCTAATGACAAATTTCAGTGCCCTTCCTCCCTGTCTTCGCCCAAACAGAAAGTTATTTTTGACAATGTGAGCAAAATATCTTTTTCTTTAGGTATTTTCCATAAAAAATCATTCTCCAAAATGATAGTGAAATGTCATTTATGTATTTTGTTTTCAAACTAACTACACACACACACACATGCGCACACACAATGATATGGCTTTTATTTAAAGAAAATAATACAGAAATTTAACTTCAGTATTTTTTCCATCTTCAGGTAGCATTGTTTAGGATATAACAAATATCTCACTATATACAAAATAAAATATAACAATGGTAAGGACATATATAAATCTATGGCTACATAAAACTAATAAAATTCTGATTAGTATAAATGCAATGCCAATCTACTTAAGAAAAATTACCATGGCACACCTTTTCTTAGGTAAACTTGATAGGTAAAACTATGGTATATATAAAATAATTTAATTATTCTAAGTTGAATTCTGTATAAATTTATCTGCTGCTTTAAACTGTGAGATTCTCAAGTAGTAAAAGTATAAATTACTAATATTTGCATTTTTCAGGAAAAAGTACATATCTGGCACATAGATACACAACAACTTCTTGTTCATGAGGAGAGCCCAGTATGAAACTCTCTACTTGCACCCAGATTTGAGTCTGGTAAATACCTATTATTGATAAGCTGTTTAAAACTTGGCATGGGATTTGTTAGAGGTATACATAATTCTATTCAAACTACAGCACAGAGCTGTGCTGCAGTAGGCTGTCCAAAATCCATATTTCCTTTGTACTAACCCCCTCTCCTGTATTTCCTACTGGATCCCAAATTCCTCTGAACCCAGGATGAAGCTGAGGAGACAGCATCTAGATTGGAGTGTTTTTACTCCCAGGGTACAGTTCAGATTGTCTTTCTCAGCCTTTTGAAATCTCCTTAAGCAAGATGGAAACATCTCACTACATTTGTTATATTAGGTCTACTTCAGGACTGTGGAAAAATAGAAACTCTTATACATGGTTAGTGGGATTACAAATTAGTGTAGCTGCTATGGAGATCAGTGGAAAGATTCCTCAGAAAACTGGGAATGGATCCACTTTTACCACTCCTGGGTATCTTTCCAAAGGAACTGAAATCAGAATATTATAGTGACACATGGATATCCATGGTTATAGCAGCACAATTCACAATAGCCAAATCATGGAACCAGACTAGGTGTCCATCTACAGATGAATGGATTACAAAATTATGAGATATGAACACAATGGAATTCTAATCACCAATAAAGAACAACAAAATTATATTGTTTGCAGGAAAATGGATGGACCTGGAGAACATTATGTTAAGTGAGATTAGCCAGTCACAGAAAGTGAAGGGTCATATGTTCTCTCTCTTATGTGCAAGCTAGGGAGGAATTGGGATACCAGAGGGACTCTAGATAAAGGAGGAGAAACCCCAGTGGAGTGATGGTGTCTAGATGAAGTCTGGATGAAGTCTAGATGGGTCTGGAGAAGGGCAGAAGGGAGGATAATTAGTGAAGAAAACAATTACATTGACATTATGTACATATATGAAATTATCAATGCCAATCTCAATATCATGTATGGGAAAGACGAAGCAGTGGAGAGAGAGATGGGGGAGAAGCTCACCAAGTGCTGTGTGCACATATGTCCCTATCACTCTGAACTTCATTATGATGTGAGACTACAGTGCACCAATAAAGGTATAAAAAAAGAAAGAAAATGAATCTTGGATTTTGAATTCCTAATTTTCATATTAGCAGGATTAAATATAACATTTGTTTATATTTAAGACAAATCTGCCTTTATTCTCAAGCATGCCACAAAACTATTCTTTTTATTGTTTATGTGTAGTTGGTCTCAAATCTTCAGTCATTTGACAAGTTTACATGATTTCTTCATAAAACAAGATGAAAATAAATTTACACATAAAATTGAGGCCCCGAGAAGCAATTAAAGTTTGTCAAGAAAGACTGTTTGATGGGGCATATGCTCAACATATGGACATTTCTTCAATTCTTAGAAGAGTTCATTGATTTAAAAATTGTTGCTATTCAAAAACGGCGTGAGTAATTTATAGCTCTTTAAATTGAAAATGATACTTAGCATAATCAAATATCAAGCTTCCAGCCCTAATATAATTGCCTAAAGGGTCAGTTAGAAATTGCTTTCCTCCAATGGTTTTGCAGCCTTGTACCACTGGTTAGGGACACTGAGCTGTGTGAAGATGATTTAACTAATAGCACAGACCCTGGAAAAAGACATGATGCCTTATTTTCTGGACCACTGATCTGACCCAACATGGAATAGTAAAACTGATTATATAACTTGAGATACGAATACTTAAGCGCAAAGGAGACCGATTCAAAAACTTTGTCCAACTTGAAAATGAATGTTCAAGATCAGAGTGATCCTGATATTACTGCAAATGTACATATCTTTATCACTCTAGTGCTTTTCTAGCTCAGAGTATGCAGCTACTGCATTTTTATGTTTAATAACGACCTTTTATGACAAGCCACTGAAGACTTAAAGGTATTTCATTTTTATTTCAGACACTATTTTTGATCAAAGTACAAAGCAAAAAAGGTCACACAATAACCTTAGAATTAAGTTGTTTGTATAAATATACATGATGCAAAAGTAAGTGAAAACAGCAAGGACGTCCCAGGCAGTTTGGATTAGGGTGCGTTCCTCCTATCTACTTAGGATGTTTTTATGTTTATTTTTCCCCTAGCACTACTGTTAGCAATGTCATTTAAAAACCTAATAAAATGCTTCCATTTAAGTCCTTTCTTCCTATAATGTTTCATCAATCACTGTGCACTGTCATGGGGTAATTGCAAATTGGAATGCCAAAAAGGGCATCTCCATATCCTCATCCCCCTTATCTTCATACTGGGCAAGGATGACAGCCAATTTATTAGTTGAGATATTGTTCAACTCATCAAATAAAGTAGTGTTTTCTGTTTCTGTAATGTTTTCCGTTACAGAATCAAACTTGTTTCTTTCAGACACCCATTTAAAGATGACTGTGATGGCTGTTACTTATGCCTAATGACTTTTCTGTGCAGAGGATTGAAAATGGGCACTTCTGGGTTCTGGCTAAATGACTCACAGTAGATATTTTGGAGGCAGAGACACAACTCTGCTTATTGGTGTGATAAAAAGTATGAAGACTTTAAATTGGGAAGATAAACTCCATCCTAGATTTATTTGCAAGCAGTTATTTTTTATTTTGGGCAAGTCACTTAGTTCTATTTTGTGTCTCTGTGCTTTTTTTTCTTTCACCTACAAAGTTATGATATTAATATTGCACCTTTAAATTTCTGTAGAATTATTTTCAGCAATAAATGAGAGTGGCTGTAAATGGACTTGAATATAAAACTGTGAAGCTAAAATATTCCTAGCATTTTAATCCTTAAAAATAGGAATGGGCTTAATTCAAAATGTACATATACATTTGATGCTTATGATTCTCTGGTCTAGAATTCTAGTAAAATGCAAATATATATTTTGGGAGATTCTTTTATAATATAAAAGCTAAAATGATTTGATTTTTATTTAAAAATAATCCCAGAGATATGACTTAATAAAACAACAATTTGTATACTACTTTGTTAAAAGAATAAAGTTTAGGTAAAAAATTAGCTGATCATTCAATCTTACCTATGGTAGAAAAATAAATATTTAGAGCACTAACTCCTTGTGCTTACTTGTTAACAGAATGCAAAACTTGCAGGCTAACAGAAGGATAAACAATATAAAACAACATACTAACATTTTAGTTCTAGTATTCTTTGGAATTATCCAAATAATCAAGTGTTAATTTAAGAAAAACAATACAGGAATGTTCTTGTCTCACAAACACTCCAATTTTGTAGCAAGCAATAAAATCATTAAAAAAATCATTACTAAGAATAAATTTAACTAGATTCTTCTTTTAAATAACCTGTTCCAAAATCAACAGCAGGAAAGAACAAGTGATTGTTAAGTATAGACTATATGGTACCCATTTCCACTTATCTTTTATAAGAAAAAAATCACTCAGGTTGATGGGAGTACTTAGGCTAGGCTCTAGGCAAAATTACCTGTTGTTTAAATATTAAAACAAACCTTTGAAATATATGGTCCCCATTTTATAGATGAAGATACTAAAAGTGCAGAAAATGCTAAGTAACACACTGAAGGATGTAGCATTAGAGAGTCGGAGCTGGCTTTTGAATCTCACTGCTGAGCTGACACTCAAAAATTCTAGGCAAGATTTATATTATCTCAAATAAATTCGGTGCCAAAAGAAATGCACTTTAACAGAAAAATAAAGTTTATTTCATTTAGCAGGGATGATAGCTCAAAACCAAAACCAGTCAAACAAACAGCAATAACAACAGCAAAAAAACAAAGCTGTTGTTTGAAATTTTGGTTGAGAAGAGCCATGATGGGATTGGGGAAAAACACAAACTGAAGAGACATAAAGAACAAAGTTTGACACTTATGTGACTTGTCCAAATTTACTTCATCTACAAAATGGAACTAATGATGTCTGCTGTAGGATGATTTGAAGGGTTTAGAAATACTAAATATCATCAGGTGGCACTTGGCAAACGCAACAAAGTAGGAAAGTGAAGAATTATTTTACTCACTGCTTTGGTTATGGAATCATACCTCTGCTTATGTGAAACGTGTTTGTCACCACACCATATCACAGTGGTGACGACAATTTCTGACTGGATTTTATGTCAGTATGAATGTGTAGATCGAACATTTATGGGGGAATCTTCATTAAGGCAGTAAATAGAAACATGCGCATCATTGTGCAATTCTGAGATTAAAATCAATAGCTCTCATAAATATTACTGATTCATAAGCTTTCTAGCAGATATTAAGAACAACTAGAAATCACAAGTATATTAAAGAGAACAAAATCCAAAGCACAAGGAGCATCCATTAAAAAAGTGGCAATAGTTTTATTCCCATAAAAACCCTTTATAATTTAAGTACTGCACACATTCATTACTAGAATATTGATATACATTCATTGAATTAGAAAGCAAACATGCTGGAAAATGAAATTTATTATGTAAAAGATGTGGAAAACAGTGATGGCTACTTGGCTTCATAAATATAAGCTCTTTATTGCCAAAACTTTCCTAAATTCTACGTAATTCTCTGTTTTCTGATTCTGCACTGGTTCTATATTTTCTGATTAAATTCGCAAATTATAAGACCTTTTACACAGTTTCAGAGCCAACATACATCTGCATATGGTTCCCAGAAAATGTTTTTTGTACTACAGAGGAACTCCATCTGTTGTGCTGCCTATCCCAGTCTGCACCAAAAGTGTGGAAAGTTTGGTTGAGAAATGAGATTGCCAGTGGACTCTGCTCTCACCAGGTGCAGGCCTCTCAGCTATGAACAGCAGACTGAATTTAGTTGCAAAGCACATATTTCTGTAGTTTTAAAGGAAGCCAGACAGGTGGTAGCTTTAGGTTTTAGCATTTGCATTTTCTCTCAAATATGACTTCCTCTGCTTTATTCCTTTGTCTTCCTTCCTGATTTAACATTTTCCCTCCTTAGGAGCTAGTTTCAAAATAGCTTTAAAAATAGGTTCTTAATTTTGGTTCATATTTTAGAGTTAAACCAGGAACCACTTTTACTGCCCAATTTATGTGTCTTTATAATATGAGTTTATTTTAGATCTATATAACAAGGCAAATATTTTCTAACTCCCTTCAAATATATGTATATGTACACATATGTGTACATACATATGTAGGTGTACAATGCTTATACACATGCATGTATAAGCATTAAGCATATTTGCATAGAGATGTGTATATAAATAAATACATATATATATATAAATCCGTGAATACAGGCTACACATAGAGATTGTCTTTAGTTCTGAATTCTTAGTGACTATTATGCTTATAATTAAAAATATTTTTAATAGTTTTTCCACAAACATAAGTAATTTTAAAAGATACTTTTATTTTATTTTTATTTTAAGACACTTGAGATTACAATGGGCCAATCCAGGGTAACTTTCCTACTTTGAGGTCACATGATCAGCAACCTTAACTTCACTTATAACATTAATTCTCTCTTGCCATGTAACATAATTATAGTTTTGTCTTTTTGTGTGTGTGTGGTACTGAGGATCGAACCCAGGGTCGTTCTACCTCTGAGCTATAAACCCAGCCCTATTTTCTTTATTTTGAAACAGGGTCTCACTAGGTTGTGGAAAGCCTCACAAGTTGCTGAGGCTATAATTATAGTTTTGGAGGATGAGGTCATGGACATCTTTGGGGAACATTATTTTGCTCACCACAGGTATCTATTTCACATGGTAAAGAAACACTAACAAGACTAGCAATAGACTGTAGTGGGCAGATGAAAATATTTGTCTTTTGAATCTGGTTAGAATCACAGGTAGAAAAATATGGATAAATAAATTCACTTTTTCCTTTAGCAGAAAACTAGAATTGGCAATTTTCTTATGTGATTATCAGGTAATTCTTACTCTTGATTATCTTGACTATCATTCTTTTCGGGATATAACTGATATATGGGGGCAAAGTAGGTTCGGAGTTGTAACTTTGATTAAAAAATCATTAATCACAAGCCGGGCGTGGTGGCGCACGCTTGTAATCCCAGTACTTTGGGAGGTGGAGACCGGAGGATCCGGGTTCGCGGCCAGCCTCAGCGCGCATGCGCGTGCGATCAATCTCTCTCTCTCTCCTCTCTCCTCTCTCTCTCTCTCTCTCTCTCTCTCCCTAGCGAGGCCCTCCGCAACTTCGTGAGACCCGGTTTCAAAAATA
>PVJS01024883.1:0-28309 GCA_004027185.1 Glis glis
TTCTGTTAGACATCAGTAACCAATTCCTACAATTGTTTATCGTGATCCTCTCTTATCTACTACTGGTTTAGCTAGTTCCTGGAGTAGCCCGCCCTAGGGCAGGGGCGAGGCTGTGTTTCTAGTAGAGCTGGCTTAGTCTAGGGGTCTTAAGAGTCAGGGGTGGGGCAGCTTGCTCTTCAGAGTTTTGACCTTTCACTACCTCTGAGCGATACCCCTGGCCCTATTTTTTATCCTTTATTTTGAAACCGAGTCTCACGAAGTTGCGGAGGGCCTCACTAAGTAGCTGAGGCTGGCCGCAAACCGGATCCTCCGGTCTAGGTCTCCACCTCCCAAGTGCTGGAATTACAAGCATGCGCCACCAAGCCTGGCTGTTTTGATGTTTTCAAACTGGAAAGAATCATTTCAGTGGTATAGGTAATCCTTAAAACTAAGTCCTCATAGTTTTACTGGAATTTAAATCCCATCTTAATTTTGCCCTTTTTTTTTTATCCCAATCTGCATGTTATTTAACCTTTCAAAGCCTCAATTCTTGAATTATAAAATGAGTAAAATTATATATAATGGTATTGTGTTGTTATGAGGAATAAATGATGTTAAGTGTTTACTACAGTGCCTGGCACAAGATATGTGATCATAAATGATTACTGTATTGTTATTACTATTATTAACACTTCTCTGTGGATGTTCAACTTTCTTTTGAAGGATAAATCTTGGGAGATTTTTAACACAATTTTTGGGAGAATTTTAACAATTTTTCACATCAAATTGACCTTCTTTGACCTTTCACATTTTACAACTTGTAAAATTTCCTTATTTTCACATTCAGTTCTATAGATATAAGTATTCGATGCTCACAGTAACTCTTAGCCTCCTAAAAATGTCTGACCTTGGCTTTACATGTTTTTAAAACTAGCCACTGGGCTTACTATGGTGATACCTAGCACCTGTCAGTAATTCAGGAGCAAATACTGGAATCACAGCATTGTAACACAAGTCCAGAGGCATTATTAAAATTTAAAACTATTTTCTGCTCTGAGGATAATCAAAGAACAAAAAAATCCAGAGGTGGTAGGGGGTGAGGGGTGAGAGGTTGAAATGAACATCACTTTATTTGAGAAGGTATACTCAAATGATTTCTTTCTCCATGACCTAACTGTGATGATCCATTTTATAAGCATGGAACACCACCTACTGAATACCTAATGAGTGGCATTCTTATTGCTAACTTCAAGTTGTTTTAACAGTCTCATTGACATAATACACTCACTAATCCATGTATATTCCTAGGGAATATATATGCTAGAATGATCCTCTCCCTATTTGTAGCATTAGTCATGATCTCTAATGACCCAATCAGCTTTGCAGATAAAGAAAAAAAAGGTAAACACTGAATAAACAGAAAATTCAAGATGCCAAAGTCCATCTCTTTATTAAAGAAAAGAAAGTACACTAAATGACAATGATTATTTTAAAAAATAAAATTGAAGGCATGACTTTTTATTCAATAATTATTCTAAGGAATAATTCACTGAATCTTGAACTAGACTTGGTTATCTTGAGTATAGAGTCTCACACAGTTTCTTGTTTAAAACTGAGCTGCTGCTTGGTTTTTTTTTTGTTTGTTTGTTTGTTTTGTACTCTTCGTGAATTCTATCCTCTTTAAACTCTTGCAACTTTTATTAATGTCATCAATGTGAATTGAGAATAGTCAAGGGTGATTTAATAGCACAGTTTTAAGCTTCACTTTAGCAATTAGAATAAATATTTTTTTAATATTATTTACTTCCTGGGTTGGGGATGTGGCTCAGTGGTGGAGCTCTTGCCTAGCATGTAAAAGGTCCAGGGTTAATCCTCACTTACACACACACACACACACACAAACTTACTTCCTAAATTTGAATCCTAATTCTCATTCCCCAACAACTTCTAGTCAAATGTTTCTGTTTTGATACATGTGATTAAAATATTAAAGATCTTATAGTAATCATTTCATGGAGAGAAATTTCATTTTCTCTCCTTTGCCTCCTCTAAAGTAGTTGTATATGTCGAATATACTGCCAATTGAACTTATGTATCCTATTACTTTAGGATCAACTTATTTTTTAATTTCTCCTTACATTTTTCATCACCTGTTATATCATACACTAACTTAATATATCCTAATGAGTTCATAGTGCTTGCTGGGGCATGGATAAAATTCCTAATTAAAGTGATGTCACTATTATGAATATATTTTTCATAGTAAATTCTATCTTTAATGATTAAAAATGGTAGTTTTGTACCCAAAGGTTACTTTCTTCCTTGTAGCATAATGAACTCTTTTTTTTCTGGTCTTTACCTTTTACCCATGGAAATATGCAGTTTTGTGATCCAATTAAACTTCTTTCTCATGACCTCATCCTTTCAAGAAGACATGTGACATGACCACAAGTGTGAACTTATTAAAATGTAACATCTGAACAGTTGGTCAAAAAAATAACACACTGCTGTACAAAATATTCAGAGAGGTAGATACTTATTAAAATTAACTCATTGGCTGAAAGTTAGAGAAAAACCAAGAAGGTAGAAAGTAAGGATTTGTTATGGACATTCTAGTTTCCCACACTGATCATTTATGTTTTCAATGGATGGTTGTAACTTCTTGTGTAGTTCTTTGTAGATTTTCTCAGTGACGCGACAGGAACGGAAAAATTAGCAATAAGATCTCTTCTCAATACATAGTGCCAAGAAATATCCAGAAACATATTTGTTCAGTATCTCCCAGATCAAATCTGTAAACTTACAATGTGGAATATATGTATATATATTCATATAATAAACAATTTTTGAGATATAGAGGCAAAGACTTGCTAAATATTATGAAATTTGGATAATGAATTCTTTCATAAGGTTTTTTGTGAAGATTACATTGGTTGGGCCTTGTAAGACTTTCATAAATATTAGCTGCTATAATTATAATTTTTACTAGATCATTGATATAAATTATCTTCACTTTTTATTATTTTGTTTTGCTTTTGAGAAAAAAGATGGGAAAGGAATGATGGAGGTAGCATGGGATGAGAGGGGAGAATAGAGGAAGGGAAAAAAGAGTGAGAGAGCCAGTAAGATGAAAAGGTAGAGAGAGAGAAGAAAACAGAGGAGAGAAAGGAGAATGAGACTGAGATCAAGTAGGCTTAGTTAATGTGAATTTTGTTTAATGTTTTTTGTTGTTGATGATGCTTCTTGTTTTGATATGTTTTGTTGCTAATTAGCATAATATGCTACCCAAAGATGACAAATAACATTTTCATTCTATTTTAATTACAAGATGATATTTGCCCCCTAATATTCTACTAAGTACCTTGATTAAAAAAAAGTCTGCTCTTCTTAAATAAGGTCAGCCTGCAATGTTTTTGGAACTATTTACTTTGTGATAGCTAAACTGAGTAGTTGGCTATAGTTCTGAAAGAGATCTTTATAGAAGATGTTTCACTTGGAGAATGAGTATGGTATAATACAGTTGGGCCCTGAGGAACTTTACAGGAAGAAAATAAATACGAAGGTACTTGTCAGAAAGTTTCCTTCATTCTTTTCTCTCTCTTTTGTTTTTTCATTTCTTCTAAATATTATGATTTCTTTCTCATAAAATAGAACATTCTTTTTGTACAATTAATAAACCTAATCAATCTCAAAGTGGGATATTATTATTAACCAAGGTATATATATTCAATGCCAAAATAGATTAAAAATGAGAAAAATAGATTGTTTTTAGTCTATGTTGATAAGTTGTGGCACTGAAAACTTATAACTCCTCTGAAATCTCCTTGTATAGTTTCAAATTTTACATTAAAGATTAAGCAGGAAAAGAGTAGGCTTGACAATGAAATTGGCAAAAGTAGTTCTAATATTTATGACTTAAAAATATATTGAAACCATAATTTAATTGGGAGCCTTTTAAAAGTAGCATGTGAAGAACCATGTAAATAGTTTAAGAAATTATGGAAAGCTAACAGGTGTCACCTGTGATTGACTTTTTAAAAGTATATTCTTCTACTATCACCTCTAGGGGAAGTTCTAATACACAGCACATAGAAAAATTGTGGAATACCATGGGAAAATGAAAATTTTTTAAAGATAATGCTGATCTATTTCTATTTTCCTCTTCTAGGAAAAATCATCCAAAATCATGAAGATCATATATTTTAAAATCAAATTAACATGTGTGACATTCCAGCTCAACTGTACAACTGTCTTTATGTATAAAATGGCAAAATCAATACCTACTTTAGAAGATTGTTACATAAACAATAATGATTGGCTTTTAATTAACATTTTCAAGTGTTTATCACATGTCAGATACCATGTACTTCACATATATGCTGTTAGGATTATATGAGCTTATGTTAATGTACATAAAAACTACTTAATTGCATGCCTGCTATATGGTAAGCACTAAATTATTAGTTTGTTTTCCTTTCAAGTGCTATACAAATAGTTATCACAAATAGATACAAATATAAATAATGCTGAACAAGACAAAGAAGCACATTTAGTGAACACATACAGGTTTAGGAGACAGACCTATAAAGGGATAGAGACAACATCATGTAGTAAGTGCTATTATACTGATAAACATGATGATCAGAGGCAGCAGAGAGGAGCAAATAATGAGATAACTGTACTCTAACATTTCACTTCATCTTTCCTTCCCATTCTGCCTCTTCTTTTTATCACTCTGAATCTCCCATTCATTACTTCAACAAATGTCTGAAGTTATGAGTGAATGCAACCTTAAAGTAGAAGATGAAAGAACATTCCATTTCCATTCTCCTCCTTTCCCACATCAAGCTCTCATTCCAAAGGTGCATAAGCAAGAAAATTGGCATAAGCAAGATAGTGATGTAGCTCTTTTTGTCTGAATTAAGGCTAGTGCTACGTTGCTTTTTAATATATCGTGGGTAAAATGTATTCCAGAAGACTGTGTATTTGAGCTGACAAAGCAATGGTGCATTATGTAGTAGAAAAACTCTTTTAATGAATGGAATTAGCTTCTACTGAGAATGCCATAAGTTTGTCAGCAAATCATCATGAAAACAAACAAACCTAGATTTATATCAGAGATCTTCCACCAATGACTCTGGTATTCAATGAACCTTTTTGGGAATTGTATACAATTTTCTTGCTAACTACATTTTTAGAGAAAGGCTGATGTCAGGTAGCATAACACAGGTGTTTATCATAGAAGTATTCTTTGTATTACATATGTCATGATTTGGGATGAGATATAGAAATTCTAATATTTATTTATCACATAGTTATCCTCAAATGTGATTTTATACGATAAGTTTAATTTTCCCAACTACCCATGAAATTTTGGTGGATTAGTCAATGAGGAAGAATATTTATAATCTCAGTACTCTATTCTTTTCTTTCCTTGTCATTCATAAACTTATTCCAAAGAAAAAAATAATCAGAACAATGCCCTAGCAACAACTGAGTTTCTTTCCAGATGATACCATCATTATTGATGGAGTCAGATGAAGCACAGTACTCCATTTTTGTTTTTTGGTTGTTTTTTTTTTTGCACTCCTGACTCTGAGACCAGTTTCTTATTTTCTGTACCCGTTTCCCTTATCTGTTAACCAACATCACCTCAGGCAAAGAGTTCTCATTGCAACTTGGATCAATTTCTAGAAGTGCAGTTTTTAAGTGTTAGCCAAAGTATTTGCTATGTACATATGTGAAATTACCAATGCCAATCTCAATATCATGTATGGGGAAGGGGAGGGAGAGGGGAGGGAGCCAGGGGAAGCTTACCAAGAGCTGTGTTGCATGTATGTCGCTATCACCCTGAACTACATTATGATGTGAGACTACGATGCACAAATAAAAGTATCTAAAAATAGAAAAAAGAAGTATCATATTTAGCATGTATAAATATTAGCTGAGGAGCTTGTTAAACAATCAGATTCATAGAAGTCATCCCCCTAGCTTCTGATTCATTTGATATGAGATGGAGTCATGGAATCTACAATTTTAGCAAATATTTCATGCTACTTTAACATAGGTGGTCCTTGGCTCCTGAGAAACACGACTCTAGAGTATGTGTGATCCTCTCCTCTCCTCAGTGTCATTAGTATCACTTCTGTCTGATAGAACATTTCTGCTGCTTCCTTCATGGCTTCAGCACCAACATACCAGTCTTCCTCTCTACAAAATGTCGCATCATTATTCTCAGGAAATTTGACATCCCTTTGGATGAGCCTTCGAATACTCTAGATATGAAATTCTTCAAATTCCAAAGAAAATCCTTAAAATCTATATTTCAGATTTTGGTATCATCCTAAATTCTTATAACCTTTTATATTTTTATTTTTAAAAATATTTTCTTCATATGAAGACATTTTATCTTAATCTTTTCACTTCTTTTTAATAAACTATTTGTGCCAGGCATGATGGCACACATGCTCAGTACTTGGGAGGCTGAGAAAGGAGAATTGCAGATTCAAGGCCAGCCTCAGCAGCTTAGTGAGACCCTGTTTCAAAATAAAAAATAATAAATAATAAAAAGGACTGGAATGTAGCTTGGAAGTAGAATGCCCCTGCGGTCAATCCTCAATACAACAATAAAAAATAAATTAAAATAATAAACTATTTGTTTTTCCCACTCCATAATAAAGTCCTCTTTCAGGTTGTCCTATTTGGCCAATCAATCATGATAATAGAAACCTCCAGTTATTCAATTCCTACTATTTTCTGGACCCTATACTTAGCATTTATTTTACATGATTTTTCATATATCCTGCGAGGTAACTATCATTCGTTTCATTTTACAGATACAAATGAGGCTCGAGGAGATTAAGAAATATATCTAAGGATATACAGCTTATATAGAAGGACCCAGATTTAAAACTATATCTGAATGACTCCAAACCCTCATACTGATTGGCAGAGCTTTCTTACTCAACTCACATAATTTGGTCAAGACATTACTCTTTTCTCACCTCTCCTAAACTGTCTATAGCATTCATCCATTCTTTCTAGACACCTTTCCTTAACTATATCTTTTATCTCTAATGCTTTTCTTTTGTTTTTACCTACAGATTATATATTGAGTAAGGAACTGGTAAGTAGAACCTACAAAGAAATTTTACAACTCATCAGTTAAGATAATATCCCAATTAAAAAAACAACAAAAAATCCAAATGAACTTTTCCTTGAATAAAATTTACAAATGCACATGAAAATACATTCCTAGGCATTTACATAAAAGTAAAAAATATAAGCCGGGCATGGTGGCACACGCTTGTAATCCCAGTACTTTGGGAGGCGGAGACCGGAGGATCCGGGTTTGCGGCCAGCCTCAGCTCGCTCTCTCTCTCTCTCTCTCTCTCTCTCTCTCCCTGTCTCTCTCTTCCTGTCTCTCTCTCTCTCTCTACCTCCTGAGGCCCTCCATAACTTCGTGAGACCCGGTTTCAAAAATAAAATATAAAAAAATAGGGCCGGGGGCGTAGCGTGGAGGTAGAATGCCCCTGCGTTCAATCCCCGGTACCGCAAAAAAAAAAAAGTAAAAAATATATCGCACACTAATTTGTACACAAATGCACACTGCAGCACCATTCATAATAGTCAAAGTGGAAATAATTGAAATGCTCAATTGATGAATAAATTTTAAAAATTGTATATTTATATAATTGAATATTATATAAGTATAAATAATATACTTACTTAATTTATTTTATTTTTATGCTTTTATTGGTGCATTGTAGTCTCACATCATAATGTAACTCAGAGTGATAGTGACATACATCCACACAGCACTTGGTGGGCTTGCCTCCCGCTACCTCCCCACTCCCTCCCCTTACCATACATGATACTAAAATTCGCATTAGTGATCTCACATATGTACATAAAATCAGTGGAAGTGTTTCCTTCACTAATCTTCCCCCCAAACCACCTCCCTTGCTCCACTGAGGGTTCTCCTCGATTATCTAAAGTCTCTCTTGTATCTAGATTACTTCCTAGCTTCTGCACAGGAGAGAAAACATGACCTTTCACTTTCTGTGACTAGCTAATCTCACTTAACATAATGTTCTCCAGGTCCATCCATTCAAAATCAATGAATAAATCAAGACCCAACTCTTCTTTTTGTATTTGAAAACCATCTTTTTTTTTTTGATTTAGCACTTGTTAAAATCTGTCTCCTGTAAAAGTTATTTATATATGTGACCCTCCTCCCAACATAATTGTGAATTCCTGGAGCAAGAAGCAGAATATAATAAGAAGAGGCATATCTATGAAGTTAGGCAGATCTTACAAATCACATTCCAGCGTTTACTGTCCATATGACCTTGACAAGACACAATGAGATGAAGACATTGTATCTAGTTTTTTATACAACAAAATCAATATTATCCACTACCTATGATTATGGTGAGGATTAAATAATGTCATACATACGATATTTCTAGAATAATACCTTTAACAAAGCTGGCACTCAACAAATTCTGGACTGCAAGCTCCCTGACACTTACCTCCAATATTAATCAGCAAAAATCTCACAATCATTTCAGTTAGTGGGAATATTGGAAAAGTCAGTTTTTAAAACAACTGGGGTTGATGTGGTATGAGAAAAAAGCCTCTATCTCAAGTACATTGTTAAATCTAATCCTTAACAGGATATGTCTAGTTTAAACTAGGCTTAACATATTTGCACAATACTTCCTAAATTATAAAATGATAAATAAATGAGGCTTTGACTTTACAAAGTTGAGGAAAATCTCTTCAATTTGATCCCATTTTATTTAGCATATTTATTTGGGTCAGTAAGGGCTAAAGGGGTTTTCATTAAGTTCTACATTCATATCTCTTTTCTAACAAAATAAATATGTATATATAAATCTATTATACCAAAGTGACAATCACATCTCTACAGGAATTTTGAATGTCCTCTTGTACCTCAGTACCATGAAATACTGCTTGTAAAAGTGGTATCGCAATGGTCCTTCATCATGAATGTCAGTGTTGAGTTCATCATTTTCAGGCAGAGAGATACAACTATTTCCCAAACCATAAATGGAACATTTGTGAAGACCTTATTCCTTCTATTGACAAATTTCACATAAACTATAGGACTCATGGATAATTTTATTGGCTAGATATGTGAGATTTATATACTTACTTTATCTGATATTTCTTTTGAAAAATATAATGTCATTTGGTCATTGGTTTACACTTGTCTTCTAAGTCAACTAGACTTCTTTGCCCTGAATATATTACATGAAAAACACACCAGGAAGTACACACGTCTAACTGGCCTATGTCTAACTTTTCCTCAGTCAGGTAGCTAACTACACCACAGCACATCTAGTTTCTTAATGTCAGATTCAATTTCTCCACAGGGTTTTTTTTTTATATATATAAGGGTCCTGCCCCTCTTTTCTGAACATTTTGTGTCTTCCAAGGTTGTGACACTATCCCAGATTATTTTTCTCTTATTATGGGACAAAACCCAGTGAAAGCTTGAAGCCAATATTTCATTTTATATGATTATTCAGGGGTAGAATTGTACTCATTTTCATTAAGAGAGAGCCTTTCAATGTCAAGAGACCAGAGGGTTTGCTAAAATTAGATTTATCCTAGTAGTCTAAAGAGAACAATGTGGCCAATCTGCTACTACTATGTGGGGAGAACAGTCTTGCTGCTTGCTGCTGGCATGCATTACAAGAATGATATAATCCCAGAGAAGATTATTCAGATCAGTAACAGCTTGCATTCAAAAGCCAGCCCTTAGGTTCCTCTCTTTTTTAAACTTTAGTGATAAGAGAATACAAGTTGCATTTTAAGGAGGTCAGATGTTTGTACTTTGAGAGGTACATGAGTGGTCAAGAAGGTATAATCTGACATTCTAAGGCTTTGAATATGACTGGCTATATCTAAGGCTTTATGCATACATATTCTCTGTCTGTTTCTCTCTCTCCTCTCTCTCTCTCTCTCTCTCTCTCTCTCTCTCACACACACACACACACACACACACACACACACACACCCACCATCAAAAAACAAAATCAGTAATGAAGACACTTACATAAAGAAGTAATAACTCTGAAAACTTTACCCAAATATATGCCTTAGTTCTGTGAATTCTTTGTCCTTGATCTGCAGGTCATCTTCTAATCTTTCTATTATAATAACGTAAGATTCACTGACTTTCTTCTTCCATTCATCTAGCAAAGAAAAACAAATGGGATTGATTCATGATTGTGTTTTGCAAAATGTAGATACAGATCATAACATACAAGTAATCAAAACTGTACTTTTAATTCTGGATTCTACAATACTTAATTTAAATTACTGATTGTGAGTTTAAAATGTAGATGTTTATATTTAAAATGGAATCATAATGAATTGTAGTAATTAAGAACCCATTTGATATTGGATAATATATTTACATAGAAGAACATATTTGACTTATTTCATTTGATTTTATTGCATTTTAATTATAGCAATCTCTAGTTGCTAGATAGAACTTTTAGGGTTTAAATACTAAATACTTAAGATATAATTCTAAAATATCTATATTCAGCAGTACTCCAATTTCTTTTCTATAACAATATGCCAAGGAAATAAAGTAATACTTTTATAAGAAATTTTGTTTTCTGTAAAGATCTTTCAGAGAAAAATAATGAGTTCAAATACTGTTCCCAACACTTTCACATAATACATTGTAATATCCTCTGAATACAAATTAACGCATTCCAACGAGTTACTAGTTATCTATAATTATAATTGAACCATGTTACATTTAAGGAACTAAGAATAATTACCAGTACAAGTTTGAGTTGGTCTTGATTTATAATTTCCCATTTGTTAGAAGTTTTTCCTTTTCTCCAATGCAGTTCTTCAGGTTACAAGATTCCAAGTTCAAGTGCAGTGACAGTCCAGTTGAAAAATACTTTGATAGTCTGGCTAAAAATAAGGCAACTGCCAAATGGAATGTCATGCACAATGACAAAGAACAAAATAGTGTGTGCTTTCAAGGGTGAAATCATAACGGAAGCTAATCAGTCTGTTTAAAAGAGCTGTATAAAAAATAAATAGCAAACGTTTCAATAGGATTATTTGCTTTCATCAACTGATTACTTACTCATACATACTTCTATGGGCCATTTATTTAATAGATTAATCTAGAAAGTGTTTCAGTGACATATAAGCTTCACTAAAAAACTATTGAAACTACCTAGATCTTCTTTCAGGATAATTTTTTTTCCCTGGCCAAAATAATGGCAGCTGGAAAAGAGTGTTTGGTGATAGACTATGTCTATATAAATAAGAGTGGAGACTTATACCCTATGGCATCTAACTAATAGAAATGAATATAAGTTTTGACTGTATGAGAGTTACAAAAATGTATTTTAGGAAGAAATTTTCAACATAGACTATGAGTAATTTACATTAGTTGATTATTCTGACCATAAGAACCATAGATAAGAACCTAAGACTCTTTACAAATAGCAATGCACAAAACAATAAGAATAAAGATACAAAGCTTGGTTGTTTGCTACATGTCAGACACTAGTGTGTTTTATACCCACCTTGTCATTGTTACCTCATATAATCCTGTAAGGCAGATATTATTCACATATCATAGATGAGAAAATCCAGAGTTGCTAATATGTGGAAGAATTTGAAATCAGTTCTGGGACTATTTGACTTTTTATTCAAGCTAGACATTATTATTGATGTTTCTCCTATATTCCTCTTTTAATCATCTTTCTTTTATTTTGTGGGACATTTGTTTTTGTATATGCATATTTTTATTGATATAAATGAATCTAAAGTATAAATGAATAAATGAAAAACATAGGAATAAAATTTATCTGATTTTTAACTGCACAGTTCTTTATTCCTAGAAGTATACATTTCAATCTTGAAGTCCTTCTCTGGAGGATATAGTTTTAATTTACCAGGTATGGATTTCATATTTGCTATAGTTGAATATTCCAACAACTTTTAAAGAAAATGCTTAAATTGAGGACTCCCCACACCTTTCTATTTTTCAGCAAAGGTAATCTAAGTTCCTAAGGTATAGGCTTCCATATTGGTAAGTTATAGTTGGAGAGGTAAGTATTTGGCTTCATAGAGCTCTCTGACCTTTCCTGGTAATAACTTCATTATGGCTGTTGATAGCTGCTGTGTTGCAAGAGCCTCTTGTCACCTGGTCTATACATTCTTCATTATTTTTGTTTAAAAGCCAGACACCTTCAAGTCTAACAGCTTTTTAGAAAGTCTTTGTTTTGCCCATTCTTTCTCAGGTCCATTAGTCCAGGAACATGATTTCCTTAATGCTTCTCTATCTTAAAGGCATATGGGATTAATCTTCTTCAAGAGGTTTGTAATCTCCCAGAGCTATATCTTGGGAAGTAATATGCTATTGCTCTCTCCTCTCAGATTTCCCTAAAACAATTCATGAAACGTTTCTAAACTTGAATGCAGAGAGATAGTAGTAGAAGCAGAACTCTAGACCTTCTTAAGAATATCTAAATCTATTTTTCAACATCTCCTTTCTTATTTCTCTATCATCTCAGCTCTTCCATCAGTGTGTATGCTGTGTGTGTGTGTGTCTGCATGTGTTTGTGTGTACGCATGTGTGTGTTTTTATACTTTACTGATAAAGGAAAAGCTAGTTTCTACTTGCATTGTTTCTACTTTCCTGTTTGGGACACAAATTTGATGTATTTTTTAGGATTTTTCACTTTTAATTTTCAAAAACATTTTTATTTACTCAAAAAGGTTGGATCTTAGAAATGAAAGTTTTGGCTTCCAAAGCTATTATTTCTCCTGTGAGTTTGCAAATCCACAGCGAATCAGTTGAATTCTCCCATACCCCAAAGCAACAAACTTTATTGGGAAGAAATGGCAGGATAGTAACAGAAAATGCAGGAAATTATAATCTCAATAATTACCTAAAATAATAATTAGTATTGAACTATGATGATGTCCTAGTTCTAAGAGAACAATCTCTATATCCCCCTTTAAAATGTGAGTCTAGGTAATGAATCGAAGGCAGTGGAATAATTCTACTGAGAACCTTCAATAGGGTAATAAGAAGGCTGGGCCATGTAAATGACCCAGGACAACGTTCGTTCCCTTCCTGCTTTTCTTTCCCAAATAATGCTGAAGGAGAACAACACAGAACCAGGAAATGTTTCCCCATTCTTCAGTACATTTCCATAACAATTAGATTTTTCTAGTGTGGGTTGTCCACATATTCTCAACTGACCCCTACTCTTCCCAGTCCTGAGACTTCAGAAGCACAGAAAGCATTTATGTTATATGTCATCAAAAATATAAAAGAAGGCATCTTCTCAAACTTTAGTGAGAGTAGACAGCACAAGAAGAGCTTTGCAAACAAATAGATACCTAGCTTCCATCCCTAGAAATTCTGATTTAATTGGTCAAGAGCAGAGCCAAGGAATGTGAATTTTAACAGGCAACGCTGATGATTCTAATATAGATGTTACTTGGAGCATCCTTTAAGAAGTAGTATTTTAAAGTCACGTACATAGACATACCTACTTAACTGAAGGTTTTTGGACTTAAAATTCTATGGAAGAGAAAAGAGATGAGGCAAGTGGAATAAAGAGAAAAAAGAAGATTCAGATTTTCAACCATTCTATTCTATAGTAATCTCTATAGATGCTTTTGCTGTGCATGTGTAGTCTCATATTTTAAAAGCGATTTACAAACTATGGAAGCAACAAAGATGTCCCTTTATAGGTAAACAAACTGGTAGATGTCCTTTTATATATAAACAAACTTGGTAGATACAGAAAAAGCATTATTCAGTGATGAAAGGAGCTATCAAAAGCCATGGAGGAAGCCAGGCATGGTGGTACAAGCCTGAATACCAGTATTTGAGAAACTGTGACAAGATTACAGGTTTGCAGCTAGTCTCTGCAATTTAATGAGACCCTCTGCAACTTAGTGAGAACCTGTTTAAAATAAAAAATAAAATAGGGTTGGGGGTGTACTTCAGTGGTAGAACGTCCCTGGGTTCAATCCCCAGTACCATAAAAAAAAAGAGCCACAGAGAAGCTTCGCATGGTGGTACAAAGCTGTAATCCCAGAGTTTGTGAGGCTGAGACAGGAGGGTGGCAGGTTCCAGGCCAGCATGCAATAATTTAGCAAGACCCTGTTTAAAAATAAAAACTAAAATAGGGCTTGGGGTGTAGCACAGAGGTAGAGCACTCCTGGGTTCAGTCCCCAGTATTGCTTCCTCACATACAAATAAGCCATTCATATTAGCCATTCATATTAAGTGAAAAAAAGCCCTCTGATAAGGTTATATACTGTATGACTCCAACTCTATGATATTCTGGAAAAGTTAAAACTATAGGGAAGTAAAGAAATCAGTGGGTTCCAGGTATACCAGGAGAGGGTTAATTTTTAGGACAAGAAAAATATTTTTTATGATGCTGTAATGGAAACATGACATTATACATTTGGCAAAATCTAGAGGACTATACAACTCTAATGTGAACTATGGACTTTAGTCAATCATAATATACTGATATTGATTCATTAATGGTAACAAATATGCCCTAGCCATGTTTGGTGTTAACAATAAGAGAAACAGTGTGGGGAAAGGGAGTACATAGGAAATTGTACTTGCTGCTTAATTTTTCTGTACTTAAAACTACTATAACACCTATTAATCTTAAAAATTAAGAAAAAATATGACAGAAATAAATGAGGCCCCCAAATAGCAATTTTCTTATAAAACCAGTTGAATATCTTATAAGGAAAAGTCTACTCTAAGAACTGTATGATTAATAGTAAGTATTTCATTTTTCTTTTACACTTGCTTATTTTTTCTTCATTCAAAAATGTCGGGGCAGATTTAGTAAATACCTTATTTCTTCAACTATTCCTATTTGACTAAGCTTCATGTTCTATTGAATTGTCTGAATCCAGTGTTAATGCCTCCATCTTCTCAACTGATTTATCAGACAACTTCTGCACAGAAATAGATATGTTTAATACTCCTTCAATGTGCCTATTTACATTCTTTCTGAATTCCTTTATTTTGAATTCATATGATTTATTTATCCCAATCTACCTTTATGCATCTGCTATTTATATTTTATACTGGTTTCTTCATAAATATTTAAGAGGATGCTTTCAAGATGAAAAGACAAAAATTAACCTTGACACTTCTTCTACCTTTATGGTCCCAACAGAGAAATTATAAAGAAACATGTATTCCATGAAATCAAACTGATGTACCTGAAACAATTCTTATTACATTTAGAAATACAAGTTAATTTATATTTAAAACCTAAATCAGCATTGTATGAGTTCTTATTAATTTATTCCCAAGCATTGGAAAAACCTAGATTTTTTATGTGTTTTATCTGGTTGACAAGCAACTAAGAGAATCATTTGCTTTAAACATAAGAATCCAGAATAACTAATCAGTTTATATTTAGGTTTTTTCCTTTCTTTTTAATAAGCATTAAATGATTCATGAAACAATGAAACAATGTCATTTAAATAAGAAATTGACCATTGTTTAAGATGCCTATAACTAGTCAAGTTTATAAAATTGACTTTCTTTTAAGCAATGTATTTCTACATTTAAATAAGGAAATTTCTTATGATTCTTGTTTATAATTTTTTTACTTAGATATTCCACTAGAATATCTAAATATATAGTATGTTGGATAGAAGTATAAAGTGCATTATGAATTTGAATATTATTTAGGTAATACTCAGATTAATCTTCAAAAATAAACAGGACTTGAGAATATATCACAATAAAAATAAATGTGAAGAAATCACTATCACAGTGATTCAAACAGGTATTCTCAGTATCTATAATTGAGAGTGTATATTAAAGAAATGAAAAACAACATTGCTATTTTTGTTTCCAATATAGTACAAGGGCAAATATACAAGTTTAATCTTCCCTGTGCCTTTCTTTGTTGGTGGGTGAGCATGAAGTAAAGTTTATTTAAAAATATGAATTTAATAGGAATAAGAGTCACATTTCTGTCATTGGCTAAAATTTTCTTTTCCAAATTGATAGTACTTCTTTTAATTGTCAGTTCAGCTTTTGATTGATTTATTGATTCATTTACCCACTCAAGAAGCATGTATTAAACTGGGCATAATGGTGTATGCCTGTAATCCCAGTACTTGGGAGGTGAGACAGGAGGATCCCAGGTTCAAGACAAGGTTCAGCAACTTAGTCTCTCAGCAACCTAGCGAAACTCTGTTTCAAAAAATAAAATTAAAAAAAAAATTAAAAGGGCTAGGGGTATAGCTTGGAGGTAGGATGCCCCTGGGCTCAATCCCCAGTACCACAAGAAGCATGTATTATACCAGTTACTCCAAAAATCTCATGCGGGCTGGGGATAGGCAAGGAAATAGGCAATCACAATATAGCATCGGTCCTATGATGATTGGTAACAAGAAGGTACATCTGGTAAAGACTGGCTTCCAATCAGAAAAGGTTTCATTGAGGCATTAAATATTTAGAATAACATAAACTTCTTGACATAGGCCATTTCTGTTCTCCTTTCATCCTTCCTTTTCCCCTCCTAAGAATTGACTTGCAAAGAAATGACACTTTTATAATTATAGTTCAACTAATGACTAATTATTGTTTGGGGGCAAATAGCATTTCCCTGCCTGAAGTTCTTCATTCAGAAAACAAATGGGTGGACTATAAAAACAAAATTAATTAGTTCTACTTATATTGAGCTAGTTTTCTTTTCAATTACCAATTATCTATCCATGGTTGTCTCTCAAAGTGAAAATAAAACTAATTTCAGGAAGGAGGGACAAATTATTTCAAAGTTCAAAAAGTGGGACTATATGACATGGGATTGTTAGACAATTCACAGATATGTAACTATTATGTAGCACAATTTATATACAGATTTTGTTGGGATCCACCCTTTCTTGTTTCAGTGACCATTTCCTTGATGCTTAATGCAGCAGCCTCTGGGGCTAGAGAAAACCATAAGCTGTTAGATCTGTTAGAGTGTCCTGTGGCCCCAAAAGATTGAGAAATCAACCATGGCAATCCTTTATCTTTGGGAGAAATCCCATGCCTGCTTTTCTCAAATGCCAAAGGTCCTGAAATGGAAGAGCATTATCAAAGCACCAGGTCTCTGGGTTTATGTATGATCGTTGAGTTAGCCTGTGGAGTGTTTCTTCATCCCTCCCAGCAGAGACAGTCTCAGTAAACAGTCTGCTTAAGCACAGTTACCATTATTTTTGTAACATCATCTCCTAAATCTTACCAAAAGCAGAATGGTAATTATGGTTATCATGTCACAGCTTTTTTGCCCCCTCACCCACCATCCTATGTATCAGTGGTAGAAATGGCATCGGCATTTCACATGTGCTCAATAGTTTATATTTCCCTTCCAATTACACTGTACAGTTCAGTACCTTGACAATCAGAACCGACTTTGATTCAATTATACAGTGTTTCTATCCACTTTATAATTTAGTTGTGGAACTAGGCTGGCTCTCTTCACAGCTGAAGTTTTACACATAGAATATTGGATATCTGGAATACAAACTTAAAGGAGTATAAAAGGTAGTATAATGCTGTTTGGGTATAAAAAGTCAATCTTTTCCATTAACTCCATTAATGGGTCTCTACACTTGACTGGGTAAATCAACAGAAAGCCATAGTTTGTAGAGCCACAGAGCTTTCTGACTTCTTTTTGCAGGGAGTATTATCTATACAACCAAATATTTAGGGGATATGTTATAGCAAGTAGTTTTTTATTTCAATTAGAATTTGTGAAAATTGCATACGATTTCCTTATAACTGCACACCCATTCTTTAATATGGATTATGAAGAGTAACTCTGATTTTAAATTTCATGATCATTTATTTTTATGGAAAGCTGTTTTCATAAGTTAGTACTGGATTTGGAAGTCAGTCTGTATTGTACTTTCCCAGACTCCTAACATGGGGAGTAATTGAGTATACTATATTTAATTGACTATACTATATTTGACCTTATCTCCAGGAAAGTCTTAATCCTACTTTAGGACTCAGTTTAGATATCAGCACTTCTGAGGCATCTTACCAAGTTCACAAACCATTTTGATCGCCTTCTCTTTGTTGTTCCCATTATATCTACTACCCTGCTTTGTGTCTTAAACCCATCATTGTAGTCACTTGATGTTTACCTTAGTGGGGAAGCATATATGTAAATTAATGAATTGAAGCTCTGTCTAAAATCTTAAAAATGGCATTGTCATTAATACTAGTTAGGTCATTTTGGAATTACAAATGGAATTGCATATCCAAAGATTTTAGAATCACCTCCATCCTGCCCAAGGATCCCCAGGCTTCCCATAGCACTAAAATTTCCATTTAAAATTTTTGGATCTTGAGGTCAAAAGAAAATGATGAAAAGACTCTGCCAACATGGGTATTTATGATGCATAGTTTTATTAAGACATAGTAGAATATGCTGGACTCAGATTTCAAGTCTTGAGTTTGTTTATGTCAGCTCACTATATGATATCAATTCCTAACTGCTGCCCAGAATTTCCTAAGTCTAGGTCTACATCTGATTACAAAAAAAGCTACCTTAAATTATTTCTCTAGTTCACACATGCATCCAGAGAAGAAATGATGAAATTGTTGTGGGTCTTAGGTATATCAGAACGAGAGGTGATTGACGGTTATCACATTAAAGTTATCACAAATTAACTCCATCATTATCTTGCTGAAACTCTCATTGCTCAAAGCATTCATTTCCCATAACTGTATAATAATTTATTAACAAAACACAATATTTATTTATAGATCCTCTAAAGACCATGTTTCATTTTCTTTAAGCTATTAAATAAAACTAATTTCTTCTAGAAAGTCTGTACCTGTACTAACTACAAAATCATCTTGAGATATTAAGATATATATTATGATATATTAAGGCTCCATCCTCTAATGGTACTAAGAGTGACTATTAGTAATTATTTATATTTATTATAGTAACTATTGTGCAGGTATGTAATGTAATATATACATGCATATTTAAGCAAGAAAATAAAATAAATACTCCTAAGACCTGCTTTAAGTTTATATGAATGCAACACCTATTTATATTAAAGTGCTTAACACAGAAGATGGAATCAATATTTTTTACTCTCCTGCTAGGCTAGGAGCTACTTGAAAGCAGGGATCTTTGCATTCAAAACAGCCTAACACAGTGCCTGAAAGATATGGTATGCCTATGGCCATACCACCTTGAACACTCTTGATCTCATCTGAAAGATACAGATACAAATTTAATTGCTTTGGATTGAATTGAATTAACTTGAACTAAATAGAACCAAACTGAATTGGATTGAACCAATTGAATTGAATGGAATCAATACCTTCAGTAAAAGAAATATTGCTGAGGTCTTGAAAAGAAGTAAAGTGAATATAGATAAAGCCATTGCCAATTCTGCAGACTAAATACTACACCATTTTTCAATTCCAAACAATTTTAATCTTTTCATTTTCCTCAGCTTCACTGTAAACATTTAGCTGTCCCTTAAGAGCTTTTCACAATTTGGAGCTATTGGCATTAGCGATTTATACAGAGTATTTGGTACCCTAGAAATAATTTCCAAATAGGACTTTCCAGATAATTTTTAGGAACTACCATTACCAGGACCTACTCATGATCAACTAAATCAAAGTTTTCTGGAGTTTGGCTACTGAATAAGGATTAAACAAAGCAAAGCTCCAAAAAGTGATTTGGACATAGCTCATCCAGAAAAGAGAGCCCCAGTTTGATATTTTAGAATCTACCTTATTATACAAAGTAGTTTTTATTGAGTATCAAATAATTTATGTATTTATGCTATATAAGAAAAGGAAAAGTTTAAATTGGGTTGGCTACAGAAGAATTTTTGAATGAGGCATGACTTGAAATAGGTCTTGATATTTGTGGGATGTTTTAAATCTTAGTGGGAAAAGAAATAACTATTTAATCTCTAGCATATGATAAATTGAGATCTTGGATGCAATTTAGATCATTATATCACTTCAGAGGATTCATAGAAATTATTAAGATGATGTTCATTAAAATCTCTATTATTACTCTACACAGTAAAACAAATTAAACAAAACTGATGGGACCAAAGTAATTTAAATTTTATCTTGAATTTTTGTTGAGACTAAAAATTGATGAGGCTAAATTAGGAAAAGTCATAAATACCAAATGACAGAGAAATTATAAAGCAGCAGTAATGGTAGAAAATATGAACAGGAAAGATACAAAGTTTCAAAAGGAAAAATAATTTAAACCAATAGAGTTTAGAAAAGCTAAGAAATCCATAATTATTAGAGGAGAGGAGGACCTGGGGAGTAGCATAAGCTAGTGCTATATGAGAGAGAAGTGTGCATATTATATGTTAGTTCATGGTATATTGAGGAAAGTCTATGGTTTAAACACAGGTATAATTTTATAAAGAAAAACAAACATTGTATGTTATTACATATGAGATGTAATGTTCAATGTTAGATGCTTACCTCATTATCATGAAAGAAAGATCAAAGAAAGGAAGCTTTTCTTGGCAATGAAGAAATGAATTATGAAGTATATCTGCCCTTGCTAAAAGAGAAAAATTACACATATTCTCCAAATGCTTTAATAATGCTTTAATAATTCCATTAAATTTTCCTAGTTATCATAATTGATAGGCAGCGTATTTTCACCATTTGGAAGGCATTACTTGCTCTCTTTCAATTTCAAAAGGATTTCTAATGATTTTTACCAAACATTTCAGACTCACACGGCGCTGTGTCCTCGGTGTTTGTATATCTTGACTTTTGGTTTAATGCAGATCACAATGAGGATTAGATGCTAAAGTTTTGAAATCTAATCTAACGTTTTTTAAGGCTCAATGTAAGCTTCTACGCAATATTTATACTATAGTAATTGACTTGTGAAGTTTCTATTTTCCAGGTCTCTCAATTTATTTATTTTTAATATATTTTTATTGGGGCCTTATAATTATACCTTATGGCGAGGCTCAAAGTGATACTAACATACACGCACACAGCACTTGGAGTGTTTCCTTCCAGATCCCATCCAACTTCACTCCCCCTCCCCCATCCCTTACATGTTACTGAGATTGATAGTGATACCTTCGTTTATAGACATAGCATTATTTGAACTGTTTTCTTCCTCAATCCCCCCTTCTACTATTCTACTGGCCTTTCTCCTCATTTATCTGAAGTTACTTTCATTTCCTATTTTTTCTAGCTTCCACAAATGAGAGAAAACATATGACCCTTGACTTTGAAACTGGCTGATCTCACTTAGCATAGTATTCTCTAATTCTATCCATTTTCCTGCAAATGGAATGATTTTGTTCTTCTTTATGGCTGAGTAAAATTCCATTGTGTGTATATACCACATTTTTGTTATCCATTCATCTGCTGACGGACACCTAAGCTGGTTCCATAATTTGGCTATTGTAAATTGTGCTGCTATACACAAGGTTATCCAAGTATACAGTATTCTAACTTAACTCTTGGTTCATTCTACACAGGTCAATATGCACAGCCTATGGTTAACCAAAGCTACCACATGAGTCACCATTTTCCTTTAATTTGTAATGTTTGTAAGGAACTGATTTGTGGGGAGACATTGGACCTTTTTTTGCTCTCTTATTATTCCTTACAGTTCACCAAAGTCTAGAGACAACTTTGTCATTTCGCAGTCAAATGCTGAGACTAATATTCCCATTACATACACACACACACACACACACACACACTTCCTCTCTTATTTTCTCTTTTCTGAAAGGGTTATTGATCTTAATTTAGTTGGGGTTTTAATTTCCAAGAAGGTACCTGATCATATTTTATAGAAGTCTATAGATTAAAGTTTAGACAGTTTCCCAATCCACTCTTACTTTCATATGCTACTCTTCAGATTGGGCTTCTTTCTTCCCACCAATCTTCATAAATTCTGTTCCTGCTGCCAAAATATACTATCCTGCTCACCCTTTCTCTTTCAGCCTCCCATAAAAACAAACAAAAACAAGTCAATTCTTACTCTTACTTCAGTTTCAGTGTAAAGGCCACTTCTCCTGAGGAATCTTTCCTGATCAGGTAGCTTCCGTTACTGCCTTCTGACTGCTATAATGACACCCTATACTTTTCTTCATTATAGCACTAGTCACAAGTTATTGCAATTTTTTTATCTGACTTATCATCAACTAAACTGGAAGAACTTTGAAATACCCCTAGTGCCTATCAAAGACTGGCACATAATTAATACTTATATATATATATATATATATCTCAAGTATATGTATTATAAAAATACATATACATATGGTTTTTTTTCATTAGAAGTTAGAGAGGATGGTCTACATTTATCTATTCTAAACAATAACTTCACTTTTGGAAGAATTATATAGTTTTATTTCCCATTTCAAAAACTATAAATTAAACATACATTTTGATTGTTTATGTTTACTTTTTCTCTATAAAAGATGTAAGGTGATTTATCATCTCTACAGTAGGAACTGGGCTGGGTGCTGGGATCTCTATACTATCATGTAGCTGACATCAACAAAAAGGGTTGAGGATCTAGATGTTTACCTTATCCCTTCTTTTTTTCTGTGTAAATTGAGCATTTTTATGATCATTATATTCCACGACTATAACATTGATTATGAAACTATATCATTTACTAGTACTATCCCCTTCACTAATACACCATCCCCTATACTAATAGAAATATACCATTACTAGGGAAAATGTTGAATAATAACTCAATAAAACAATACAGAAATATAGCTGATGCCTCATATAAATGAGAATACTGGACCGAATTTTAAAATGCTAAATTAAAAAAGTCATAATCACAGAAACATTGAAGAGCTAAAAACAATTTCACATGCAAACCATTTCAGGAAAAAGCTTGAACCTAGATATATAAGTGGAACATGGAATACATTTTTACACTAAGGCATTTACCAAAAACCTTTATTTGGAATTAGGTTCTGAGAAATGAGAGTTTGGCCCTAGGTTCTCTCAAGCTGAGGATTCTGAGGGGAACTTCCACATATTCATCTGGACCTCCCTAAAATTATGACTTCAGGTATGGATCAACTAGAAGTTAACCTGTCATACTTTATTCCAAACCTAAGGAATTATGTAGTAGACTCTGTGAGTATTGAACACAGCAGAACAAAGGAAAATAAAAACAGTAAAATCAGGTTTCTGAGAAAGTGTGGCCATACATAAGCTCATTATGGATTTGCCTCCTGAGTATGCAGAGTCTGGTGGGCCAAAGAACCTCAGACTTGACCTTCGTCTGAGGTTGTTCCCTAGTGACAATGTCTCTCTAGATTCCTGACAGAAGCAAATGCAAAGCTTCTGTAAGAGGCTGCATTCATCTTAGGCCATGGGGAACTTCTAGAAGATGCTTTACCAAAGTCCATGACCAACAAAGTTAATAAGAAATATGAGAAAGCAAGGTAACATGAGCTGAAAAATAAGCATTAGAAGTAGACCCACATTGACTTCAATGCAAAAATATTCAGAGGTGCAGCTTCTGGGAAATGATCGTATCATGAGAGTTCTGATCTTATTAGTGGATTAATTATTGATAGCTGAATAGACTACTGGGAGGTGGTGGAAACTGTAGACAGTGGGGCATGGTTGGAGGAAGTAGGTCACTGGGGGCATGCACTGGAAGGCTATTTCTTGTCCCCAGCCCCTTCTTACTTTCTTATTGCACTCTCTCTCTCTCTCTCTCTCTCTCTCTTTCTCTCTCTCTCTCTCTCTTTCTCTCTCCCTCTCTCTCTTTTTCTCTTTCTCTCTCTTAGATGCTATGAGCTGAACAGCTTTCTTTCACCATGCCCTTCTACCAAGATGTTCTGCCTTACCTCCACCACAAAGTCATGAAGCCAGCGAACAATGCACTGAAACTTCTGAAACCTTGAGCCAAAATAAATCTTTCCTCCTTTAAATTGTTTGTGTCAGGTATTTTGATCAAGTAACAAAAGCTAATTAACACATTGGGATTACAGATACAGTTTACAAAACAACTGTGCTTACTTATTACATTTAAAGGGGTAAAAAATGAGATAGGAGATAGATATCAATGATAAACATATGCCCAGAAAATGGGAAACCCTAAAATGGGACATAGTAGATATAAATGACAGGAAAACTATATGAATTATTTTATTTAAAAAAATCAGAAATTATCATATCTCCAAAAATATGCTCATGAAAATACTTGCAATGTTTTAATTATGTTTTCATTTCATATTCACATCTATAATTTTAACCAGAAAAGAAAAAAATTGACATCCTCAAAAATATTGATCAACTTAATAAAAAATGGTTAAGACTTTGTTATATATATATGAATTTTTAGAGACCTAAGCAAATTATTGAAAACTCAGGTTGCAAAGTTAAACTCTCTTCTTTTCCAAACACTAGCTTTTATTGTTGAAATATCCTTATTTCAGATTCCTGATATTATAGAGACTAATAAAAATAACTGCATTGATTTTGCTGTAATGCTCAAATAGATATGGAATCAAGATTCAATGCAAAATATAGTTAGCATTGGACACCTGTTATTCCTTGATTCCTTTCCTAAACAAACTTATTAGGAGTCTATGCTATGATGATGGTATACTTTGTAAACTCCTTGGAATAAATAATGTACAGAAATCATTCAAATGCATATTCAGTGGGAAGCCATCTGGCTTCATGTGAATTTATGAATATTTTAGCTTGTTCAGCTAGTCAAAAGTAAAATCTGGCACTAAAGATTATCTTGTAGATTTGTGACAGTATTATAAAAAATTTTGCTTCTGTAAATCAATGATTGACATATTTACTATAGTTTCTTTCTTTCATTATAGATTGAGTCCACTTAAAGTATGTACAATATTACATGATTAGTTTGAAAGTCATCATAATTTCATCTTGAATTTGAGCATGCATGTTTTACTAAAGTAGTTCATGCAAAGAATATTGGCATTGGGTTGGACTTTATAAGTTATTGTGGTGGACACCGTGATATAGCACCTAGATCCTTCTTCAATGACAGGCTTGTTGCCTCAGTTACTGTTAATAGACAGCCTTCAGCTGTCAGTCACAAAGAACTCAGCCTCAGTCACAAAGAGCTATCTGGTTCCAGATTCTCCTCCCCAAAGTGCCCACATTAAATAATGATGTGCCATCTAAATCCTGGCCACTAAGGTCCAACTGGGATAATATTAAAGTGTCATTCTGGCACCAGAGCTCCTCTCTTGGGATCAGCCAATTAAGCCTGTCATTGGGCTTGCCTCCCAGCTTGACTTCTCTCTTCTGCTCATTCCTGTTCAATATCTTCCTTGTATAAGTATTAATGTTAAGGCCATTCCTAAAGAACTATGCTGCATTTTAAACTCCATCTCAGACTCCACTTTCCAGGAAATCTGACTATAGGCAATATATAATCCTACTTCCTACCTAAACTGACACCTTTCTAGGAAACCGCTTGGTTGTCTTCTAGTCTCTTTGTTTAAACATTCCTAGTATTAAGAAGTTTATTATCTCATAACACAACCCAATGCATTACTGGACAAAATTCTTATAATATTATGTAACAACTTTTATCCTTGTAAGATCTAGAACAATATAAAACCAACTTCATCATCCTGTTGGTTTCCTCATTAAAGAATTAAATAAAATTTGACACATGTTTACAACTTACAGAATTCTATACTTAACACCTTTGAGATATACTTTGATAATTAGAAATAAATATTAGAGAAATGATGGCATACAGATGCTATTATAATGAATATCTCTAAGAAATGTGGAGAGAATGTGGATAGAGAATGTGGATAGAGAAATTCAAACACAAAGACCTGCTGCCTTAGAATGATATGAGGTAAAGACCATGACAAGGAATCAGTAACGAGACTTTAAAAAAGTGACCAAAGAGAAAAAGAATCAGTAGTGTGGAGTACCTTGAAGTGAACTAAAGAATGTATGTCAAAGAGGAAGTAATCAACTGAAATAAATGCTGCAGAAAGGGCCTGAAGCCATGAATGAGAAGGACCACTGTATTTAGCAAAACAACTGGGAATCTTTAGAACAAGTTCAGATTAGTTGTGGTGGAGGAAAGGGGCTAAAAGCTGAAATTGGGTTGAAGAGTAAATGGGAGTACAGACAATTTATTCCAGGGATTTTAGTGTAAAGGGAGCAGAGAACTAAAGAAATAGTTAAAAGAAGTGCCATCAAGAAAGGTTTTTCTTGTTGTATAATCTGAAAAATACTAGCGTATCTGTGTGCTGATGAGAATGATCCAGTAGAGAGGAAGCTAAAGATATAAAAGAAGAAAGAATTGCTGAAGTAGCATCCTTGTTTATAAGAATGTAGTTCCAAAGAAATGGACACATTTTATTTTTAATAAATAAAATATAAGCCAGGCGTGGTGGCTAATACTTGCAATCCCAGTACTTGGGAGGCTGAGACAGAAGGATCGCAGGTTCAAAGCCAGCCTCGGCAACTTAGCGAGGCTCTCAGCAACCTAGTGAGACCCTGTTTTCAAATAAGAAATAAAATCGGGTTGGAGGTGTAGCTTGGAGGTAGAATGCCTCTGGGTTCAATCTCCAGTACCAAATAAATAAATAAAATAAATAAATAAATAAATAAATAAATATTATTTTAAAATTATAGTATATCAGAATATCAAAATATATACTTCACATTTGAAGATAGGCAAACTCAGGAATTATCTAGTATATTTCTAGAACTCATTTCAGAAGTTGTAGCCTCCCTGAAGTCATTGTTTTACTGCAACAAAGACAGAAATAAGACTACACAGCTTTATGACATATTCTTACATCACAAAAGAAAGCCATAAAATGCCTCAAACTCATTTGATATTAATAAGCTTTTATAGTTTTCACAGACTAAAATTCTCTTCATAGTATCCTTTAAGTTCAGCTTAAAGTCCTTCCATCAGTACAGGAATTATCATCCAATAAGCAGCAGCAGAAGTTATGATCTAGGTTGTAATAATGCCATGTGGCCAGTCAACCACTAATAACGGGAACGCAACTCCCTCATACTCAGCTTTCAAAGGTAAAGAAAGCAGCCATCAAAACAGGGGACTAGAACCTCCTAATAAAAGTGGATCTTAGTAATGAAAAGTCCTTTGTTTCCATTGAATATCCTGATATATCTTGATAAGTGAAGATCTGCCTAGCATGTGAAATAGGGTCTTGAGATAGCAAAACTGGGCAAACTATTAGAATAAGAACAATTCAAGTTCTAGTAGATTAATGAAGATAGCATGTGCATAATTACTAAGAGGGAGGGTTTGGTCAAGGGAAGATAAGAAGAGTTGTCAAAGATATAATTTTGTATTATAATAAAATAGCCAGTGAAGGAATTCTAGGTGATGTTGATGGCAAAGGATTTCTAAGAACAATTTTTGCTATTCAATGTTGTGTTTCCATTGCTCTTATATCCTTTTTTTATCTCTTACCATGATCCTTCTTTGTACTAATAAAGAATTTTTTTTTTTTTTGCGGTACTGGGGATTGAACCCAGGGGACTTCTACCTCCACGCTACACCCCCAGCCCTATTTTTTATACTTTATTTTGAAACCAGGTCTCACGAAGTTGCGGAAGGCCTCACTAAGTAGAGAGAGAGAGAGAGAGACAGGGAGAGAGAGAGAGAGAGAGAGAGAGAGCTGAGGCTGGCCGCGAACCCGGATCCTCCGGCCTCCGCCTCCCAAAGTACTGGGATTACAAGCGTGCGCCACCACGCCCGGCCTAATAAAGAAATTTTCTACTCACACAGAAAGATTTTTTTTTCTGAAGTAGGAGGGATGATGTAGTAAGTGTAGGAAAAAGGAAAAGTTTAAGACTTAAATGGTGGAAAATAGTCACTTAATGCATAGAATTATGAGAAAATCACATGCAAGCCCCCAAAGAACTTTACTCAGCAGAAATGGAAGCTTATGGCCAAAGGTGGGTGTGAAAAATATACGAACTCCAGGAATTTCACAGATATTTGGGAGAAATTTTTGACATCTATAGAGTTTAGTACAAAGATTGAGATAATATTGTCTACATCTACCTAAAAGGGAAGCAAAATTCTAGGTAACATATGATTAAACATAGTAAATATGAAAATGATTAAAAAACAAAGTGTGGAGCCAGCCGGGCGTGGTGGCTCACGCTTGTAATCCCAGTACTTTGGGAGGCAGAGACCGGAGGATCTGGGTTCGCGGCCAGCCTCAGCTCTCTCTCTCTCTCTCT
>PVJS01024884.1:0-28310 GCA_004027185.1 Glis glis
GGATTGAACCCAGGGGCGTTCTACCTCCACGCTACACCCCCGGCCCTATTTTTTATACTTTATTTTGAAACTGGGTCTCACGAAGTTGCGGAGGGCCTCACTAAGTAGAGAAAGAGAGAGAGAGACACAGAGAGAGAGGCAGAGAGAGAGCTGAGGCTGGCCTCGAACCCAGATCCTCCGGTCTCCGCCTCCCAAAGTACTGGGATTACAAACGTGCGCCACCATGCCCGGCCCTATTTTCATATTCCTATAAACCCTGAGCTTCCTCCTGGGAGGCAGTTAGTTACTTGGAGAGAGTTTCATCTATGGAATTTGTTGCTTCAGTGATTTGTGAGGTGGGTATGGAACAGTGCTCTGCCTCAAGCGAATTACTCCCTACTATTCAGGAAATACTTTTCTGAATCCTCAGTGTAACCCCATGAATTATGAAGTTTTTATGTTCTCCCTTTCTTTTCAGTTGGACTATGGGGTGACAGAGTGCCAGCCCTGGGCATGGTTTTCCCAGGCTTCAGGTAATTTCCTCATATACACATGATGATCAGAACACTGGGGCTCTTTAACTGTGAAGCTCTCTCCTCTCTAATACTCTCTGTAATCTCACTTCCTTGGTCTCCCCAGCTTTCAGTTCAATCTCACCAATTTAGGGCATCTCCTGGACTCCAACCCAGTTCCTCCTCCCTGCAAACATCTGAATGAATCCCAAGGCATTGTCCTGGGGCCATGAGAAGGCCTCGTTTGTTTTCAATTTCCCAAAGATCACAGTCCTTCATTTTCAGATGTCCAGCGCCTTGAAAACCACTGCTTCCTATATTTGTATATTATTTAGCTTTGTTTTTGTTTTGTTTTAGGGGGAGGGGCTTTTAAGCAGAAGAGTAAGTCTATTGTTACTCTATTTTGGATGAAAGTGGAACTTCATATGAATCTGATTTTTTTAACCTCAAAATGATCAACCTGTATACCTTACAGAGAATAGATTAATATGCTGTAAAAGCAGGAGTGGAAAGATCAGCTTGAAGTCCATTCTAGAAGAAAAGGGAAAAGCAGAGTCTGAGTAAGACCAGAAGAACAGCTGAGTAAGTAGAGGTAGATCTAATATGTATTTTAAAGACAGATCCTCATGAAAAAAACATGCAAAGTAAATCTATTAAATTTTCTAATATTCCAACGTATCATATATAGTGTGGGAATGCTGCTTTCTGGAAGTCTCAGAGGACATGACTTCTGCAGATAGTGACTTGGGTCAGATCTGAGCTTGCTGAGAATGCTTGCTCGCAGGAAGTGGCTCAAAGACGACCCTGAGGATCACGTGACAAGCTCTGCTGAGGACTTTGTTTTTTCCTTGTAGAACCAGGACACAGTTGATAGGAACCAAGACATCTATGTAAGATCTAGGACAGCCTTGGAGGTACATAAATATTTGCGTGAGCAAGTACAAAACAGCAATGCTGGGAAGTAAAACAATGTGTTTTTATAGTGTTTGGATAAGACTAATGATGAGAGCTTTGTTTGCTATACTTGCTTTTCCATGCAACTAATGGTATAAAGGCTATAGAAAATAAAGATCGGAACCTTGGATTGAATTCCATGGTCCCCTGTGCCCCAATCTTGTTGTCTGAGTCTTTCAGTGCCTCTTCAGGTCCCTGACCCCAGAGGTGGACAACTTAGTATAAGTAGAAGCCAAGCTTTACATACTATAACTAGTCATGAGATCTATTAAATAAAAAAAGGGAAGAACAGATTTTTCACTAAATAAGATTCAGCATCATGTGTTTGAGCATTTATTATAATGGAAAATTCTCCCTGTTTTCAATTAGATGAAAAAGAAATAGTGGATTTTTAATTTTTTAAGAATCTGTTAAGCAAATATAAAAAACTCAGAAACATACTTGAAAGAGTTATAACCCCCCTCCTTACTCTAAAATAATAATGTAAACATTTAAATTATGCTGAAATTCCAGTTGGCTTAATAGACTTAATTTTCAGGCTTCACATGTACTTTAGTACAGAGCTTAACTTGGAATTAGATCATCTTGGGGTTGAGAGTAATTTATTTGATTGAATAATCTAAGATAAACCATCAAGTAATAGATGTAATTTTATATTAATTTATTATACTAACCTAAATAATTATTTTAATTTTAGTAATAAGGAAAAGGAAATAATATATATCACATAGTAATGATATTATTTTAAATTTAGAAAATGTTGAAAGAACAAAATACAACTTATATAAAAACTAAAGAATGTAAAATAAAGCCTGACCAATGTAAATAAAGTCCATGCCCTTATATACAAAAACTTTATTAAACAATTAAATCATTACAAAAAATATAAATGTAATTATAATTAGAATACCAATAGAGTTGCTACTAATTTTGTTTGGATACAATTATATTGATGTTTTTATATCAGAATAAATGCCAATAGTCTGGCCAGATAAAAATAGTTACAGGCATATTTCTTATTGGCTATCAAAACATATATTAAATGTATCAATTGTATTTGCTCATGGAGCAAAAAATAACTAAATAAAGAATCCAGAGAAAAAGTTCAATATGTTTTATCATTTATTATGTGGTAAACATGGTTTCAAGTCAGTTTTAAAAGGTTATATTCTTAATAGCAGGGGAAAGTAAAAAAAGTATATTCATTGGGAAGAAAATAAAATTATGCCAATAATTTTACCATATGTGAAAATAACTTAAACATATATTGAATGCTTAATTGTGAAAAATAAATTAAATAATGAGACTACATAAATGGCAGTGTTGGTAAGAACTCAACCAAGACTAGAAAGTCAGTGGCTAAAAGATAGTATATTTGTTTCAGAAAATGTTATCATGGCAAAAACATTAATAATAACATGAACAAAATACATGGATAGACAATAAATTATAAAAAAAAACTTGCATGCTGAAGAGTTATCTTTATAATAGTACTTGATAAATGACAAGAAGTGTGCTAAATATTAGAAAATGTGCAAAGCACTTGAAGAGGCAATTAATACAAGAACAAATTCTAATGAAAAGATGCTCAGACTCATTAGTTTTCAGGGTAATGCAAAGCAAAGGAACAATGAGCTATCATATTGTAAGATCCAGAATGTCACAGTTTAAAAAACTCAACATCTTTCTGGTGAAAAAAATTTGCTCAAGGGTATTATATTGTTTCTGTAAATATAATTTGTTACAAACCTTTTAGCAAAGCATTTGGGAAATATAGAGAGAGACCTATAGATCTATATTCTTTACTCCATCAATCCCTTATTTTATGATTTATCTGACAGCCACCAAAACACCAATCTATAAGGATACCAGTCTCTAGTTATGTTATGATAACATTGTTAAGAGCGACAAAGAATCCTGAAATGAAACAAACTGCCATTGATACAGGGAATAATTATATAAATTATAATAGTATATCATAGCTACACTTTATGGTATTTTTGCACCCACTAAAAAGTTTACTGGAGCTATTTCAAATAATTTGACATAACATATTATAATTGAATTAAATGAAGACAAATATGTTTATTAAAATTCCACTACAATTATAGTAAACTCTCTATATAACGTATAAAACCATATGAGCATAGAGAAAAAGAGAAAGATGGAAGAAATTATATGTACTTGTACTCTCTAGTATATGTTTATGTGCATGTGTTCAGTGTGGGTATGGGGATTATCTGTAGAGAAGAGAATAAAGGAAAGAAAGAAGGGTCAAAGGAAAAATAAATTTACAAAAATAAAATACCAAGCATAATATTATAATAAGGATGCACTTACACAAGTAAATAATTATTTAATACCTTTAAAAGGAAATGGGAGAAAATGGGAATTCAAGGTGATGTATTGGAGATTTTATACCAATTGCAATTACCTTCTGATAATCCATTAAAGTTTTTCAGTATGCTATAACTACATACAGAATGGGAGAAACACACAAAAACACTAGGGGTTTTGTTGCATTTTTAGAAGACAGATAGTAGATTACTCTTTGTGAACGACGCAGTTTTGGAAGCAGTAGGCCCCTGCAGAAATGAGTAAGGCTTCCTACTTGCTACAAATTATGATGAGAAAACATGAGTGCTACTATTAGGAGGAATGTTTGAAGAAACTGGAAGTATTTATACAAAAAAATAGTTCCTGAGAAACCACAATGCTTTCTTTATCTGTTTGAGCAGCTGCCTTGTGGATTAATTATTTGACTTCTAGCTTCCACATATTGGCTCTACAAAAATAACTTGTAATGAAATAGAACAAGCCTTGTCAAGAAACCATGTGTCTGAGCCAATCGCTCCATAGAAAGTCATTGAAGCATTTGCTATTGGAACTATGTCCATTTTATTTCTTATCACTTTGCCATCTGAATCATTTAACTATTAGAATTACAATCTTTTCCTTCATTTGGCTAAGCTGAGAGACCGAATCAACAGCCTATGTATTATTGGAATCTCAATAAATAAATATGTTAAACATGGTTATGTGGTTACTCCTTTGCATTCAGTCAAATAACCACAAAAGTATAAGAAATTATATATTTTAACCTAATTAAAACTTTTAAAATTAAGTGTAGATTCAGAAAACAAAGTAGATGTTAAGGAGGAAAGGAATCTCTGAAAATTTTCAAGTCAACTTTTGAAGTTTGTAAAGATGTGGTTATATAATAAAATAATGAGCATAAAGCTAAAGTGAGCAGATGCAAAGTTTAGATTGATAACTACTAACATTTCTAGCGATAATAAAATAATTTGGCTGCATGATTGTAGGTAATTTATTAGAATATAAACTATATAATTTCGGAGATATGTCCTACCTTGATTTTCACTTCTGCAGAAACTATAAGAAAATCTAGTATGTTTTAGGTGCAGAATAAATATTTGTTGATTCAATTAATTAAATTGCACAGCCTTCCACATTCCTTTAGTTGGATTTTCTCAATTATGAAAAGAAGCATTAATACATAATATACATATTTTATAAGTCTATCTACAAATTGTACACTTTATATACATATTTAAGCATATACAGCTTTTTATATAAATATATAGTTTAAAATTACAGCATAATGATTCATTTTCTTAATGATAATTTTTAAAATCAATATCTTTAAATGTTATTTCTCTAGTTCTTGTTATGCTTATTTCATGCTTTTAGTGTTACTGATTTTGTTTATCACACTATGGGTAAACTATATGAGTCAATCAATCCCTTTTCCTATATATATTTTTGCTCCCTTGGGCAATGAAAGGGATTAATGATGTATACTAAGAGGATTTCAAGCTATGAATTCTAATCTACATTACACATTAAGAAAACAAATATTAAAATTTGCATATCATGAAATACCAAATTTTATCCCATGCATATTTCCTTAATTCACACATTTCTCCAAGTAAATCAACAGTTACAAACTTTTTTTTACAGATATAGTGCTTCTTTAGTAGACTCATCTCACTATTTGTAACCTTATCTACCTTTATTTTGTACCAGTAAAGAATTTCATAATGTTAATTCATCCAGAAGTAAGGAAAAGATGTTTAAAATAATTTTTAAAAGAGGTCTATTTCTAATAATACTTTTGAATTTTATAAACACTGAGATGTTAGAAAAAAATTCATCCCTTATCTGAATACATTTATATGTATTGAATCAAAATAGATTGAGACCAAACTTATTTTAAAAATATGAGGTTTTTTTTATCCTTTCTTCCTTTCAGCATTTCTGGAAAGAAGGTTCGGAGGAATTAAGTGTTGAGATTATATTCTCAGGAAAACCTAGAAGCCCTGTACAACTACTGCATCCTCAACAAGTTCTGCTGAGCCATCTGCAACAACAACTCAGGCCACTAAAAAGTCATTTAGCTCTACTCTCCTGACCCCTCACAATGAATTCTGGCCCCCTGTCAGGGGCCCAGTCAGGGTCCAGCTGTGGTTGCAGACAGTGAGATTCCCCAGGGATGAAGAAAACACTAGGAGCTCCCATCTGGAGGAGAACAAACAGCAAACAGCAATTTTATTCCACAGACCCATTCCTTACATAGGGTTCTGCACAAAATGGCACACACCCATGTCAGTGTGATGTAAACATGCATGTTACACTTTGCATAGTCATTGCACACGACTATATGCAACACGCATGTGTGAGATGTGCATGGCCCCGCTATTACACAGGATGCGCGTGCACTCTGCCTGGTTCCCCAAACCCCTTAATTCAATTAGCCGTGCTCCTTGCTTGCTTTATTCTATTTTAGAAAACTTTTGAGCTCTAGGTTGTCTACACTATCTACATATACCAGATATTGTGTTTAAACTTACCAAGATGTTAAGCAAAGAAAACAAAATAATACTTAAAGCCAAGTTGCTTACAGGAGACAAGCAACTATGCAGCACTACATAAGTTAATGTAGTCATTCACAGGGTTTTCAAAGACTAATAATAGTTGGCAAAGTTGGCAAAGAGTTGGCAAGTTGGCAAAGAGTGGGAAAATGTAAGGAGACAAGGACAGGTTTGAAATCTTGAAATCTAAATTGAGTCTGAGACTTAAGGAATGAGTAGTAAATGAACCTGCATAAAGAGGAGGTGCAAAGAATTTATAAGGAGAATAGATATAAGGAAGGAAGGTAGGAAGGAAGAAAGCCAGTCAAAGAAAGAAAGGAAGAAAGGGCATGGTATGGGTATATCAGCAACGAATGTTAGAAAACATATATAGTTAGGTCATGTTGGAGTATAAAGGAATAACAATGATTCTGGAGAAGTAGTGAACTGATGCTAAAATGGTATAATTATTTAAACATTTAATGTGATTATTAACTGAATTTACATACTCAGCTATTTGCATTACTTGTTTTTAAAAGGCTACTTTAACTAAATAACCATATTTAGTTATCCTTCCTTATTTAATATAGGTTCATTGATTGTATTTTTTCCTATTTCATTTATTGTTAATATTAGCATTTTCTTTTTATTGCATATTTCTTACCATCCCCTTTCCAATATATTGCATTACACAATTGAATTTACTTTTAATATATCAGGTTATAGTACTTTTAGATGAAATATATCAAACAAGTATAAAAAGTCAGTGTTGAGAGATGGTTGGTGCCTTTTTCACACCATTCGATGTGGCTGTTAATCCTCTTAGACCATTCCATCTTTCACATGCGTTTGCCCCTTACTATGTTCATTCATTTTTTGAGTTTGATGAGTCCTCAAATTCAAAAAGCAGAAACTGATTAATGTACCATATTTATTAGCAAAAAATAATAATAATAATTCTTTTTTTGTCTCTTTTCTTTCTTGCTTTAAGCTACAATTACGTTTTTTTGGGGGGGTTCCTAGGTACATAGACTCCTAGATACTATTGCGTCCTTGTACATTGCTAGGGAGATACAGTTATAGTTGAAAATTCATGAAATACAATCCACTGTTTCCATAATTGATAATAACAGACAGCAAAACAGGAGAAAGGAATACATGGGAACTTTAATGAAGAGAAATTTCAAAGAATCTCAAATGTATATTTTAAAAAATATTTAAATTGGGTAAATTTAGATAGTATACAATTCTTCAATTTTTAGTATACATTTCAATGAGTTTGGACAAGTTTGTATAACCAAGTAACCACTACCACACATGTCCATCTTCCTAAAATGTCTCTTCACATCCTTTCACAGATAGTGTACATCTTCCTGCCACCACCCAACATCTGTCCCTGGAAACCACTGAGCAATTTTCTTTCATTAGCGTTCGGACAGTTTTAAAGAATGTTATATAAATGGCAATATGTACTATCTGTAACTGACACCTCACTTTTCCCAGAACTTTTGAGGTATATTCCATTGTGGTGGGCTGAGTGGTGACCCCCAAATCCATGTCCATGTTCTAAAGCCAGGGATTTGTGAATATTACCTCACATGACAAAAGAAGAATAAGGGGAAGGGTTTATCCTGGATTATCTATGTGATCTTGAAATGACATCACTTATGGCCTGCCTTACGGGAGAAGGCAGAAAGGATATTGAGCCAGACACAGAGGAGAAAACAATGTGAAGATGGAGCTGAGAGACCCCAGAGCTGGAAAAGTTTACAGATGATGGAATAGGCTTCGTCAAGTGGTGAAAAACTTCAATGTTGGAAGACTCATGGTGTCCTCACCTCACTGCCTAGAGATTAAGGTATTATTAGCTCAAGGAGCCCAGAGAACTCTGGGTAAGTTAACTACAGGACATCATCCCCATTTTCTGGGAGTTTTTTCGTATTTCTTTTTAAGCATTAATGAGACAAGAGTCAGGATTAGTTTGAGGCACACACAAAACCATACCCTGAAATTTCATATTAAAAGCAATAGCAATGAAAATAGTAAATTATAGACATGATAGAATTTATATGACAATCTTATGCCTATGGGCTCAAACTTGCTTGGCAAATATGTAGCAGGAGAAATTACGCTACTGCTAGCCTTCATCACAGCACAAGATTTCACACTGCCAGCTCAACATATTAGGAAGATCTAATATAATATTCAGGTAAGTTCCCATTGTTCCTGTTTAAATCTGTACTATGATGTTGTATTCAGATTTATAGTATTCCTCATTTATTCATGAAGGATGGATATGTCCCATGGATACCTGAAAGCATAGATAATACCAAACCCTATATGAACAATATATAAACTATATATATATATATATATATATATTGTTTTTCTTACACATACACACACAAATTTAGCATTGTTTTCAACTTAGCAGTTATGTGTTGTGGTTGAAACTTTTGCAGTTTGATATGTGCTAGCATAAATAACATGGATTTCTTTTTCCTTTTTAACCATTTCATGGATAAAAGATCCATTCTCTCCATAGATCTTAGCATTCTCAGCATTTGATATTTTTCCTTTCATTACTAAATCAAGAACATTCACCTTTTCACTTCAAGGAAATAGGAAGCACTTTGTAATTTCTCTTTGGCATACCCAAATTGCCAACATCACTACCCTTGGGCTTTGGAGCCATAATTAATTAAAATAAGGGTAATTTGAACACAAGCACGGTGATACAATGTCAGCTGATGTCATAATCTAGTTGGCTACTAAGTGACTAACAAATGGGTAGCATGTGCAGTTTAGACACACTGGACAAAGGAGTAATTCGGGTCTCAATGGAGACAGAGTGGAATGGTGTGAGATTTCATCACACAACTCAGAACAGTGTGCTATTTAAAATTTATGAATTGTTTGTTTCTGAATTTTCCATTTAATATTTTTGGACCATGATCAACTATGGGTTACTGAAATTGAGAACAGTGAAATCATAGATAAGAGAAGACTATCGTATTTCTCTTTGGAGCTCTTCCCTCATCTGAAACCCAATTTGATTGCTTGTGTGGCCAAACCTGCTAACATATTTTTGTGTTATAATATGAAATTACAAAATATATTTTCTGTGTCACAGTATGGAATACTCTTTTCTAAAATGTTCTTTTTAAATGCCCTGCCAATGTCAGATTGTTTTCTCCTTTTCAATGTATACTGTTCACACTAAATAAAGTATCACTGGCTTTATATTTCATTCAATCCAAATCCTATTTATTGTATGAATCATCTCCAGATTAAATTGGAATTTACTTCTTTTTTCTTTAAGTTATTACAGTGCCATTTTTAACTATTTATAGCCAAAATGATTGCAACTTTTAAAAAATATTGGTTATATATTGTATTTGCAATTTTTATTATATGAATAGGCGAATAATAAGAATTTCTTCCTTTTATAAATAATTAAAAATATTAATGTGAAATTGGTTTTGCTTTTTTTGTAACCCATGACAAATAGCTCAGTGTGAGACACCGAAAACTGAATATAAACTTGCTGATTAATTTGATAATTAAGGAAATGGATAATGTAATATCTTTCATTAAAAAATGCTGTACATTGATGAACTTTACCTTTTGTAATTCTAAGGCAAAGTAAATGATCTTTCTTTTCAATCAAAAGATAGATATCAGTTAATTTGGTAAAGTTTATAATTACCCACTAATCAAATTATTATTTACAGATTCTCACAGTGGATGTGCTCATCTTATACACATTTATAGAAGGCTTACCCGGTGTCAGGCATTGCGCTGGTGGTATTATTAAAGTACTAAACAAGACTGACAAGGCCCTGCCGTGTTGGAGCTTGCATTTTACAGAGAGTGACAGATAATACAATAAACAAGTGATTCAATCATGTTAAATGGGAGTGGAGGCCTTAGAATCAGCAACACATGCTGGACCTTGAGAACTCTGCCAAAGTAAGAGCCAGGGGAGGGATATCCCAGTCACCAAAGAAGACAAACACAGCCCCTGACAGGTCAATGTCGTGTCTCAGTAGTGATGCCTGGATTTTAAAATACGTCAGAATCACATGGAGGATTTGTTAAAACTCAGTTGCTTGACCCCACATCCAGAACTTCTGAACTGCTAAATCCTGGGAGATGCTTGAGAATTTGCACTTCTGTAACTTCCCAGGTGATGTTTATGCTGCTGGTTTGCAGACCATGCTTTGAGACACAGTGGGTTAGCGGCATTAGAGGAGACCAATATAAACCAGATGTTGTGGTGCGTGCCTGTAATCCCAATATTGGGGAGGCTGAGACGGGAGGATCACGGGTTTGAGGACAGCCTCAGCAACTTAGCAAGATCTTGTTTCAAAATAAAAAATAAAATAGAAATAAAGAGCTGGGGTTGTAGCTCAGAGGTAGTGTCCCTGGGTTCAATCTCCAGTACCCCTCCCAATAAAAAGAAAAAGTAAAAAAAGAGAAACAATATACTAAATTGAAATAAGCCAGACACAGAAAGGAAAATATTCTGTGATCACATTTATATGTATGAACTAAAAACACAAAAAATCAAATATACAAAGAGAGGTGAAAATGGTGGTTATCAAGGGTGAGGGAGGAGGAGAGAAAATAGGGAGATGTATGTCAGAGGATATAAAGTAGCAGACATGTAGGAAAAATAGGTCAGGAGATCTAAGAAATATCATGAAACCTATAGGTAGTAAAATTATACTGAATATGGGAATTCATGCTAAATGAAATTTTAGCTGCCCTGTTTCAAGATTATAAAAAAAAATAGGTAACTATGCAAGATGGTATGTTAATTTGCTTCACTCTAATAGGTTTTTTATGATCTCTATATATTGCATAACATCATGTTGTATAACTTAAATATACACAATAAAATTTATTTAAAATGAGAGAGCAATGTGGCTCATGTGTGAAAAATAATTCCAATATGTGAGAAGGATGAGAGTAATTCTATAACAGAAAGTGTACACAGGAGTCAGGTCACAGATTCACACTGGCCACACTAAGTTTGAATCTATTTTAAGTGCAATCAGAAGATCTTGCAGGGTTTTCGGTAGGGGAGTGTTCTGATCTGATTTACATTTTAAAAATATCACTCTGGTTGCTATTAATAAAGTGTACTGTAGTAGCCTTATAGAAGGTCATTGTAGTAGTCTGGATAAGAGAAAACAGTTCTTTTTACAAGGAGCCTATTAGCAGAAATGAATTTACTGAAAGAATAAAGGTAGGGATTAAGCAAGGGGAGAAATCAAGGCTGATTTAAGACTTTTGATTCAGCACCTGGATGCCTCTACTAATAGGGAGAGAACAATAACAGGGAAGATCAAGTGAAGTTGTTCTTACATTGGTAATTTTTCTGGGCTTTGAAGCAACTTTTGAATAGCGCTGATGTAGAGGTTGTAGAAAACACTAGAATGATGGCTGATATCTTTGACAGGAGGAGCTTTAAGTCAGAGATATGGATAGAAGTCTGGTTTTCATTAAAGAAAATAATGAGAAAAGTAAGTAATTGGAGATGACATGTGATAGCAAAACTTTACAGTTGATTTTTAGGGAAAAAATTGAGCTGGTAACTTGTAGAAACTGAATTCATTGTACGTTTTCAGATTAAGATACCAAAATTAATTTATGTATTGGTAGAAATAATTAGAGCAAGAAAAACTGGAACTGGATGAAAGAAAATATGAAATAGCTGGAAAATATTTTGGAGAAAGGAATCCAAACATAAATAGAGCACTGACCTTTGTTTAAATGGCCATTACTTGTCTTGCAATGCAATTGAAAGCCAGAGAAAGAATATGATACAAGATGATTCTGGGTTTTCAGGGAGAACTGAGCTAAAGTTCATTCATACGATTTATCTTTCCTCAAGGGAATACGATGCAAGAAGAGGAAGTTTGAAATCATTATCTCAAATATTAGGCAGGTGAGATATATTTTTGGAATCTTCATAGGATTTCACGGCAGTATTGACCATTTGATGTACGGGTTTATTAATTTAAATTGAACTCATGTAGTCAGTATTCAATTTACCCTTAAATTCAAATATTGGGGTGAAGGCCCAGAGAGGAGAATAATTGGTTTAAACAAGAGGAAGGATTTTGCTTGTGGTACAACAGAAGAAATAAATGGAAAAGGAGTTGAAATGTATGGAAGGAACTCATTATAGCACTATAGCATGGAATATAAGTTGACAAGGTGAGAGATGATGGAAAAAATAATTAATAAAAAAGAGAAGTCAATGGATGAGGGGGTCTGCAAGCAATTAAATAATTGTGACAGTACAGGCATAAAGTCACTAAGCCAAAAAGAATTTTTAATACAAATATGCTATCCCAATAACGATATTGTTCATTTCAAAACATAGTGCACCCTTTCTCAAAGTTATATCAAGATGTGCCAGCCTGCAATGTAAATGTAGCATATATATAAACCATGATGCAGGGTGTCAGGTAATAGGAACAGAATAATGCTGAAGAAAGAAAGAAAGAAATACCTAGGGAAAAACAGAGGAAGACTAATTTGGGGCAGCACCTTTATATTCATAGAAATTTATTTTATAAATTTATAGTCACTATATATCTGCTATTTTACTCCACGTAACTATTTTACCACTTCCCCTCGTGTAGACAGACAGGAAATTAACACCAGAATCATACTATAACTATATAGACATATCTGTTACTTATCATGTACTGTGTACAGAATGAGGCTGAAAAGTTAACAGTGCTCATTCATTAGATATTGCAAGTTGTCAGCTCAATAATCCGTCTTTCTTGTCTCAGATTCTAAGACAGAAGATCCTCTTGGGTTTTATTCACTATAGTTTCTGAAGTAAATTAAATACCGAAATTAAAAGATTGGTGAGAGAATGCTGCTAAACCTTTATTGCTAAGTGCTTCAAATCATTAAAAGTGATGTTGTAGAATTGCAATTATTTATATAGAAATATTGCCATGATGTATGATTTAGAAACAAAAATATCAGGCTAGAAAAGTTAAAGTGGAAGTATAGTTTCAATTTTGTAATATTTGAAGATAGTAGTGTCTAGGAATATATCTATGCATGCAGGAAATAATCTGGATACACACTCATAAAATTAGCAGTAATCATGTTTAGGTAATATAATGTTAACTTTATTATTATCATTTTCTTTTGTATTTTTATTTTTCTCCAATAAACACATATTGCTTGAATAATTCTGTGTTTATTTTTAAAACTGGACAACAAGGTATTCGAGCCGCAGCCCAGTTCCCTTTTTCGTACAACATTGTTTTCCTCACTTCACTTTGATCTTCATCTATTAGGTCGGACACTTTCCTCCCAGTTATGATAATCAACAGGTTTTATATCTGTGCAGAAGAGTACAGTACAATTTAAAATTATTAAATATATGTGTGCATTCCTCCATTAAGGAGAGAGATAATTTCTCATGGGAAGCACTCTTGTGTATGAATAAATTCCATTTCATATTTCTTGTTCAGCGATTGGAAATATCTTTATTGTTATTTTTCTGAAATATAAAAACAAACCACAATCACTAAGTAAAACTATTAGATAATCTGAAAGAATTTTATCTATAAAAACAAAACCAAATGCCTATGTTTACTTTTACTTCTTAAAGATAAACATAGAACATCCTATTACGCTCTCCTATATCAATAAAATTTCTTTATACTCTATTTTTCTTTTCTTTTATGTTTAATGAATATTTTCTACTCTTTTTTACCTTTCGGATTGTATCCTGTTGTCAAGTAAGTTTCTCATTTAATTGGTACTATATAGAGAATTATTCCATAAAGATCTATGTTCATCCTATATCTTTCTAATTGTGTAGTATCAAACCAAACTTATGTGATTTATTTTAGGTACACTATTCCAATACCTACTTTCAATCATCAACTCTCCTATCTTGACTCACAAGATAAACCAAAATGGTATTTTTAATACTTTATTAGTGCATTGTAATTAAACATCATAGTAAGGCTCAAAGTGATAAAACCTACATGCACAAATCACTTGGTGTACTTCCCTCTGTATCCCACCCCACTCCCCTCTCCTTCCTCCCCATATATGTTAGTGACACTGACAATGATACCTTCATAAATGGACATTATTTGAACTGTTTACTTCCTCATTCCTCAAATTTGATTTCCAAAACCATCCAACTAATACTTGTGGCAATATTTTAAGTAAAAATTACAGCTGTTGAAAAGCAATATGTTTTTAAATGTTTGTAAAAAGCAATGGAAACCATTTTTCAATTCAACTCAATAGGAATTGGAAATTTCATAAAGCATCATTTTAGTAATCAAAATTCATGAGTTTATATTCACGATAGATTTACTATTTTAACATGGATTTGGCCTGCCTTACATGACTTTGACCTAAATAATACTTCTTTGTTTCCTTACCCTTTATTGCCCCAAATTTAATCACTCTAAGGAGCTAATCATTGTAGTAACTCACAAAATGGACTCTTTGTGAAGAGGAAATTATAAAGAAAAAAACCCATGTTATTTATCATAAATCAATTAAAAAGAACAAAGTGAATGGGCTGGCTCTTCAGATTGTTTTAACATTTGACAAACCATACATTTGAATTTCTTTTTTTGTGTGTGTGGTACTGTGGATTGAACCCAGGGGCACTCTACCTCTGAGCTACACCCCCAGCTCTATTTTTTATTCTTTATTTTGAAACAGGGTCTCACTAAGTTGCGGAGGGCCTCGCTAAGTAACAGAGGCTGGCCGTGAACCCAGATCCTCCAGTCTCAGCCTCCCAAGTACTGGGATTATGAGCATGCGCCACACACCCAGTGAATTTCTGTTATTTTATAGAGTAACTTTTAAGTAAAAGTTTTGTTTTTTTTTAATAATGTGTGAATGTAGGTATTAATGAAGACTATGAGATATGACATAATATATATTGTATTGCCCCATAGCAAATAAACAAGTGAGTGTATTACTATGTTCCTTAGTCTGTGATTGCTCTCTCCTTGTAAACTTTCAACTGTGTGACAAACATTTATTCTTTCTACTTATTTGGAACATTAAGCTTGGCCTAGGTTCTGCCTTCACACATACATATTCAGAAAGGAAGTCTGCAAACTTTCTATGTAAAAGCTCAATAGTACACATTTTAGGCTTTGCAGACCATTCAGTCCTCTGTGCACATGTTCCACTCGACTGTTGCAGTGCTAGAGCAGTTGTAAAGAATCCACGAGCCTGTGGACTGAGTTCCATTTAAATTTTATTTACAGAACTAGGTGGCAATTGCGGTTCTCAACCAAGATTATGTGGAATCCTTTTTCTCTCCTCCTCTATTAAATACAATTAAATACCATGAAGAATCATTCAACACACAATGATAAGTGTACTTTGAAATTTGGGAAAAAAACAAAGACTGGCTAGGAATGTGAGTCCTTGAGGAATAATAAGTAGTTCATTCTATGAGTTTTCTTTTTATGCCCCTAATATCCTGAACTGTTTGATGGAAAGTTCTGCAAGCTGGAGCCAACAATAAATAAGTAAATGAATGAATGAATGAGTGAGTGAATAAATGAATGAAATGAACGAGAAAGGCCTATTCTCTTTACTCAAAGCACTGGTAATGTGGTAAGCCAATCCCTCATTCACATCTAAGATATCAGTTGGTTGGCTGATTCACTTGTAGCAGCAGCTTCAAAGACCCAAAGTACTGAACCCCAATAGAATGAGTAAAAATGGAGATAAAACATGATAGACAATCTTTCAACTCATGAATTTCTCTAAATTATATTTATGGCTAAAGCAAAAATAATTTAACATGTTCTGATGTGGTTCTCAATATATGGAGGAAATTTAGAATTAAGAAGGGTAAAGTAAACTAAATTGAAATGAGGTTTCTTTATAAATACTGGTAGATAGTGATAAATTAATTATGTATATGGTACTATCTAGAAAAGTCACCAAGAAAATACAAAGCAATACACTAAAATATCATAAATAAATCAAAATGGAATTCTAAAAGTATCAAAATCCAACTAACCAACAAGAAACAATATGTAAGAAACAAAGGAAGCAGAAGAAACTAAAAATAATGATAATATGGCAGGTTTAACTCATCATATATCAAACAGTATTTATTTTAAATGTGAATTGCCTAACCACACTAGTTAAAAGACAGAGATTTTCAAGTCAGCACCCTTTGATGTGAGTTTATATTATAATATTAATAAACTAAATATAATAATATCAACAGACTAAAAGTAAAAAAGATGACAAAAATGTATTATGCAAACATTTATAAAAATGGGAGTGACTATATTAGTAAAAGATAAAGTAGACCTCAGAGCAAAGATAATTACTAGGACTATCACATAATGATAAAAGGTCAATGCATCAAGAAGATACAACAATCCTAAATAGTATGCACTTAACAATAGAGTCTCAAAATGGAAATGAGAAGGGAAATGTACAAATCCACACGTAGTTGGGGCCTTCAATACCCCACACTTAGCAATTAATAAAACTATTAGACAGAAAATTATTAGTAAGAGTCTACACCAGAACATCTTTTACTAACCAAATGTATTTGACATTTATAGAAGTTCTACCCAACAACAGACTACATATTCTTTTAATGTCTATGGAACATTTACTGAGAAAGATAATACCCTGCATCAGAAAACCATAAAAAATAAATAATTAAAATCATAAAGATACCGAGTAAGTTTTCTGACTATAGTGGATCAAACTAGAAATCAATAACAGAAAGCCATTAGGCAATTTTCCAAACACTTGAAAATGAAATAACATATTTCTAAATGACCCATGGGTCAAAGAAAATCTCAAAGAAAGATAAAAAGTAAGTAGAACTGAATAAATTAAAACATAAGATTTATGGAATACAGCTGAAAAGTAACAAAATGGACATAAAAAGGACATGTCAATAGAAAAATGTCATCAGGAAGCATACAACTTTTATGAGGATAATAAGGAATTACAACAAAGACTTTGCACTTATAAATTCAACAACTTAGAAGAAATACACCAATTCCTCGACTAGCATGAGCTACCAAAACTAAGACAAAAATAGATAACCTGAATGGTCTGTAACAATTAAAGAACTGTAAATTGTGTTTAAAAAGGTATTGAGATGAGAAAATGAAGGGTCATATGGTTTTATTGTGGAATTTTGCTGAACATCATAAAGGAATTAATACTAATTTTATAGAAGATTATCCAGAAAAAAAAAGAGGAAGGACACTTTCCAACTCTTTTTATGAGATCAGTACAATCCTGACACCAAAACGGGTTCACAGAAAAAAAAAACCCATAGATCAATACATCAAATGAACTTGATGAAAACTCATCAATAAAATATTAGCAACTTTAATTTACCAATATATAAATGAAAGGATAAACCATGACAAATGAAAATTTGTCTGATCTACAAATTTGACTGGATATAAGAAAAATCAAGCCGGGCCTGGTGGTGCATGCATATAGTCTCAGTACTTGGGAGACTGAGACAGGAGGATCGCAGGTTTGAGACCAGGCTCAGCAACTTAGCAAGGCCCTCAGCATCTTAGTGAGACCCTGTTTCAAAACAAAAATTTTAGAAAGGGCTGGGAGTGTAGCTCAGAGGTAGTATGCCCCTGGGTTCAATCCCCAGTCTCTCTCTCTCTCTCTCTCTCTCTCTCTCTCTCATACACATACACACACACACACACACACACACACACACACACACATATTTAGTCAATGTGATATACCATATCACATGCTAAATGATAATTATATGATCATACCAATTGATTCAGAAAAATCATTTGACACAATTAAACATCCATACATAATAAAAATTCATAAGGCACTGAAAACAGGGAAGGCATCCTTAGCTTGGTAAAAAGGGTTTACAAAAATAAAAGAAAATACGTATCTGTGCTCACAAACTGAAAGACTGAAAGCTTGTCCTTTAAAAAGTAGAATTAACAAAAGATTTCTACTCTCATCACTTTATTCAACATGGTACTGGAAATTCTAGCAACATAATTAGACAAAGAAGAGGAATAAAATCCATATATATTTGAAAAGAACAAATTAAATTACTCCATTTGCAGATAGCATGACAGTCTATGAAGAAATTCCTAAAGAATCTACCGAAACTCCTAAAATAGGTGAAGTTGGTGAGATTTCAGAATACAATTTTAAAATATAAAAGTCAGTTATGATCTATATTCTGTCCACAAATAAGTGAAAACTGAAATTAAAGTGCAATTTTATTAAAAATTACTCCAAAGAAAATGAAAAATGTCATTTTAAAATTAAGAAAATATACACATGATGAAGACTAACTACTATACATGCTGCTAAAAGAAATAAAAAATGATTTAAGTGGTTGGGAAACCTATAATGCCCATTGATTGGAATATTCAGTATAGCAAAGTATATGTCCTCCTCAAATTCCTATCAAAATTTCAGCAAGAGTTTTTTAATACATATCCAAGATTATTGTTAAATTTATGAGAAAAGGGGAAGGTCCTAAAATAACCAAAGCCGTACTGAAAAATAATAAAGTGGGATTAATCACTCTTCCCAATGTTATAGAATATTAGGTAGCTGCTATATTCAAATAGTGTGTTACTAACAGAGGGATAGATATATAAATCAATGGAACAGAATTGAGAGTCCAGAAATAACCAACATAAATGTGTCCATAACTTTTGACAAAGGAACAAAAGCAATTTAATTGAAGAAGACTAGCCTTTTGAACAAATTGTACATTCTAGGCAAAATGTCCAATTGGACATTCCATACGAGTAATTGGACTTTCACATACATAAAAATTAAACCTCAATAGAAAGCTTCATACCTTATACAAAAAGTAATTCCGAATTGGGCTTTTAAATATAAACACATTAAGTTATAAAATTTCTAGAAAAAAGATATGAGTAAATATTTGGTACCCGGGGCTAGCAAAATGTCCACTGGGCATTACATTGATACATAATATATGTTGCTGGTGGGAATGTAAAATGGTACAGCTGCTCCCAAAAACAATTTGGCAGTTTAGTTAAAGAGTATACATGCCACTACCATACAAATCAGTGTTTGCACTTTTAGATATTTTTATTAAAGAAATGGAAATGTATGGTCACACAAAATCCTGTGGCTGAAAGTATACAGCTGCCTTTTTCTTTTATGAAATCATTTCAGTAGGCATTATGATATTTGAGTCTGTGACTAATTATGAAAAATGAGGGATATATTTTTATTACAGTCTGATGATAGGTAAGCCAAGGATCAGAGCGAGTCACTTAAGTCTCATGGATAATAAGTTGATGGAGACTAGGAGAAATTTCAGAGCTCTTTCCATTATGTCTTGTCCCTCCACATAGTCTATTGTAATAAAAGCAAAACAACAAGAGAAATAGCAGCAAATTATAGCCACTTCTTTCAAGATTGAGCCTTAATAGTTAATATATTGCAAAAAAGGCAAAATTTGCAATTTCAAAGGCCTTGTGTATTGTAATTAAAAGTGGATACAAAAACCTCAATCATCACATGACATGAAAATGTTAAATAAAATAAAGTAGCTCTATTACCATAAAGAAATCTGGCATGGTCAGAAAAAGCAGAACAGCATAATCAAAAATAGTATAATTAAAAATCAGGCTAAATCATCATTCAAATAACCTCAGCTTAGTCCATTTAATGTAGCCCTGATTTGACTCATATGTAATTTTCCAGGGTTAGCGATGACTGTCTTGTGTTTATGTAACTCTCTTTCAGAGGTGGTCAGAACTCTTTATACTTCAATTAAACCACTCATGAGAGTCAGCACATATTTACATATTCTCTGATAGAGCAGGTGGCTTATCTAAAATAATATCAATTACTACCACCCTTTCCCTTCTATCATCTTTCACAAATCTGGGAGATCCACTGTGATTCACAAGTATAAATGCAATTTCCTTGTAAGATATCATTTGTTTTTTCTAATTTGGGGTAAGATCACTCTAGGATGACTCTCATAAAATTGGTTGACTTGTGAAAAAGTATGGAGAAATTATCAATGATGTATTTATTAAGGTTTATCAATAACCTATCATTAAGCCTAGTAACATTATAGTTCATTAATTAATAGAAAATCCAGTGAGTAAGTTTAGCTTTCCCATTATCTTTCGGAACCATGAAATCATAGTAGATCCTGATAAATGTATATTGTTTCAAAGGGTTTTTTTTTTAATACACTGGTTGCATAGTATACTATGAGCTCTTACAGGAAACTGGTGAAAAATTGATAGCAACATATTATTAGTGTGATTATTATACTTATTCTGAAGTTCTTAAGTAGAAGATTGAATAAAACACATCTGATGGAACATTTACCACTCTAGCAATTTTACTGGAACACGGAGGTTCCTTTTTAAAGGGCCTTAAAAATGGAACTTCTGAAAAGATGAGTTCAAGGAAATGTCATGCTCTCGAAATACATTTCCTCAAGTTGCCATTTTATGAGTAAATTAGTTTTACTCGCTTGCTCTTTCCCCTTTCATTTTGCATGAAGTACTGTAAACCTGTATGCTAATGTTCTCGATACATAAATGACAAAATGAGGAACCATTATGTGACAAACAGCAGCATAGCTGGTAAATAGTGTCAGCCATTAGACTCTATTTGCTGTTCCCAGTGTGTGACCTCCTGAGAAGACCTGTGGAAATGTTATCATTTAGGAGGCTAATCACATGCTAAAAGCAATCTTTGAGAGAAAACATGATTTTGGCACTACAACTTTTTATGTTGCAAAAATCTCGAAAGTATTATAAATTCAAGTCAAAATTACACAGGGCTATGAATTACCATTATCATTGGATCTGTTAAATTCTAAAAGCTGATCCATTTTCAAAGTGGCAGAAACGATTCTTGTATTTTCAAGACATTTTCTTGTCTATCACTTCACCATTAATGGTTAATTCTTAGCTACGGTAATTTACCCCAAGAAACGTTGCTTCATTTTCCCTGACTATGCCTTCATAGACTTCCTTGACAAAGAGCACATTAGCCCCTCTCGTTTACACTATGAGTCACTATGTGATCACAAAGAAGCATTAACTTTAGCAAAATACAATAGGTTGAATAAAAGAACCCATTTATTGTCTTTGATATAAGCAATGTTCAGTGATGGATAGGAAGCAAAGAGAAGGATGTTGTGTTTTGAGGCAGAAAATAAAAGCAGATGAGCTAAGTCATTACTACTAGTGAGGGAAATGTAATAGTTTAAATGGCTGAGAGCAGGAACTCAAGATGAAGAAATGAGGAACTGGTAACTTAAAAAAAATCATTGACTTCAATTTCTCTTCTTCTGTCAGGTCACCATTATTTGAACTAAATACCTCTATCAATATTTCCAATATTGAATAGCATTTTTTAAGGTGTTTTGGGAAAAGAGTGGTGTTGATCCTTAGAAAAACTAGTTGGGTCCTTTCCTTGCTTACTTAGAACAAGATGTTGGTTACTCTCAAAGATTTATCAGTCCAAATGTACATGTTTAAGACATAGAAAACATCAAAGATTGTCTAATATTTCAGAGTTAAGAAAAAGAAAATAAAATTAAGGGAACTAAAGTAGTAATCATTTCTCCATTCCTTATGGGAAGACATGTTACTACCATCTGGTGCAGAAACATACAAAGCAGAATTAGAATCCCAACCTCCCTAAATGTTCATATCCCAATTTACCAGGGAGAACAGACATTATAGTAATATGTCAACATGTCAAGAGAGAATTTGCATGGCTCAGAAAGTAAAAACAAAATAGCATAATGAAGTGCAAGTCTCTTTTTTTATAGACCGAATACTAACTTAATCATACTTAGTAATGTAAGGATTGAAATCCAACCTATTTTGGAAGAGAAAATGAAAGGAAAGAATACATATATATGAAAAAAAATCTGGTCACTCAATTTGCCTTTATTTTTGATGAAATTTATCTAGCTGAAGAGGACCTATTGAAATTATGTCACCTTTTTATAAGTCTCATTTCCAATTAATGTTGGCTTCTCAAAATTCTTAGCTTATCTAATAATTGTCTTCTTAATAGCTCTTTTAATAAACCTAAGTCAAGGATCAATAGACTATATCTGGTGGTATGGAGATTTGTTTATAAGCTAAGACTTCCTGAGTTAATTTAATCTTTATATTTTTATTTTTAGGATATATATCTAAATCTATATATAAATTATCTCTTTGATTTTGAAATTTCTTCCCTCACTGAGTTTTACAATGTAATGAGTGACAGAGGAAAGTTCAGAAGCGGTCAACACAAAGCATGATGGGTATTGTTTGAGGGAAGTAGAGATTTAGCGGTTCATGGATGAACACCTAAGTTAACATCTAAGCTTCAATCAGAAAGATGAATAAGGGTTAGGTCCTATTCATGGTTATTTTACATCTTTTTGTTAGAAGAAAGATAATGTGTTTTAGACTATTGGGAACATAGAAAGTTTCTAACTAAATGAATTATTCATGTGAAGTAGCACAGAGAAGTGGGGCAAGCTAAGATAGTAGGTTAAGTATTGGTCATTGTAACCCGTGGTACAAAGATTAGACACTTTCCTAAAACCAGTGTGGACTGGCTAAGGTTTCCTTTTTAACTGACAGATTAAATTATGCATATTTACCATGTTGAACATGATGTTTAGAAGCATATATACATTGTGGAATAACCAAATCTAGCTAGTTAATATATGCATTACCTTACATAGTTACCAGTTTTTGTGGTGAGAAAAGCTTAAGTTCACTTTGTTAACATTGTTCAAGAATCTGATATATTATTAATACCATTAAGGTTTTTTAAGCAGTGAAGTACCCTGATATAATTTGTTGTTGTTGTTGAAAGATAATTTCTTTCTCTGTGGAAAAAATAAATTGGGTGAGTGAAAAACCAAAAGCATTTATATATTAGTAATGAAGTAGTTTAGGAGGAAATAAATGATGCTAGCCTGAGGGAAAAGACAGTGAGGGATAGGAAAAAGGAATGGATGTGAATCCTGTTTTGCAGGTAGACTTGGAATGAGTCTATGATGGATTGGATGCAGCATATAAGGGTGAGAGAAAATTCAAGAATGATGCTCCAATTTCTGGTCTGAGAAACATTATTAATATAAAATGGTCACTGTGAGTTAATCATGGTAACTATAAATACATTTTGAAGATATAATCAATCTGCTGAATATTAAATTTTATAACAGATTCAGAATGCTCTTTAATGGTATTCAGTTACTGAAACGATAGGCATCCTTATTTAACAATACAAATTTACTATCATACACAAACACACATATGCACGTGCACACACACACACACACACACACACACACACATATACATACACACACATAAATTCCCAATAGAAAAACAGGGAATTATCCTCTGGAAAGCTTTAGCTGAAAACAAAACAGAGGAAAGGAAGGAAGGAAGGAAGGAAGGAAGGAAGGCAGGCAGGCAGCTTTTTTTTTTTTGGTACTGGGGATTGAACCCAGGAACATTCTACCTGTGAGGTAGATCCCCAGCACTTTTTATTTTTAGTTTGAAACAGAGTCTTGTTTGGTTGCTGAGGGTCTGGCTAAGTTGCTGAGGCTGGCCTCGAACTTGTGATTCTCCCGTCTCAGCCTCCCAAGTACTGATATTACAGGCCTACACCACCACACCCTGCTACTCCAGGTCATTTTTTTATGTCAACTAAATTGTCCAAAAGAAATAAAACTACCCTTGTAAATATAGTCAAACTTTATTTCAATTTAAATTTGACTCTTAGAAATGATTTTTTCTGATTTTTTTCAAGGATAAATAAATAGGAGATTTCTTTTCTTTTTTTTTTTTTTTTTGCAGTACCGGGGATTGAACGCAGGGGCATTCTACCTCCGTGCTACACCCCCGGCCCTATTTTTTTTTTTTTTGTACTTTATTTTGAAACCGGGTCTCACGAAGTTGCAGAGGGCCTCACTAAGGAGAGAGAGAGAGAGAGAGACAGGGAGAGAGAGAGAGACAGAGAGAGAGAGCTGAGGCTGGCCGCGAACCCAGATCCTCTGGTCTCCGCCTCCCAAAGTACTGGGATTACAAGCATGCGCCACCACGCCCGGCCAGAGATTTATTTTCAAGAATAAATTCAATACCCACTATCCTCCCTTTGTTTTTACATGACATCTTATTGTACTTATATCATGTATGAAAAATAACAATCAGGTTATGTGCCTATGTCTCTCTTTCAATTATAATCTCCAATAGAGAAAAGTTTGTCTTATTTTCCTTGCATTTCTAGTACCAAACACAAGTTCTGGTACTAATAGTTGTTGTGCCTACATACAAGTATTGGAATAAGCCTAATGTGATAAAGTATGGTGTAGTCTATGCCTTTTAAATTCACATATTATATTAATAATTATCAGAGATAAACATTTTTACCTAGAATTCCAAGTAATATAGAAAATACTTTCAAATTCTAGTAATACATTTGGAGACAAATTTTAAGAGAATCTTAGTATAGGTTCAAAACTTAGAAGTTATTAAGTCCACAAAATTCTCTATCACACACTGACTCTTGCTCTTTGAGCCTTTTAACTTCTCTGTTGTTTTTTCAGCAATGGAGACAATAACAAGTAACCTCAGGCATTGCTGGAAAGAACCGCTACTCAAATTTGTTTTCTAATATTAAGCCAAAGTATGTCCCCAAACAACTTAAACCCACAAGTATGATAGACTTTTCTACTTTGTTTTCACACAAAAGTTCTTTTTTCTCAAATCTTCACATTTTAATTACTCACTGCATTCAACCAACTAAAAATCCCATGTGTTTTTTCATATTTGCTGCAGTCAATGCTAACATACTGTATTCTAAGTATGAACAAGTATGTGTATCTCTCTGCATGTTTTTAGTGAAATCACAAATAAGTCTGTTAAATATTTATGCTAAAATGTAATATTAACTACATCTCTCTATTTTGTAGTTTTAAAAGTTGCTAAGTGCTTTTTGTCTTTCTTGTCCTATACTAGAATTCATAGAGTCCTAAACTTATTGGCTTACCACCCCCTACCCCCATTTCTGAAAAACAAAAAAAAAAAAACCAAGACAAAACTCAGTGCCCCACAAGGCACTTCCACTGTCCTCTTATTTTTATTCAATGTCCCCCAGTTGCACCTGAGGCTACTTCTGCCCCCGTGGATCAGTCCAGTGTTCTCCCAGAGGCATTATCACTAACTTTGTGAATCTATGGTAGATTCTAGTTACAGATAAAAGTGAAAAAATGGGACCAAATCAGAGCTTCTCCAGGTTAACTGTAATCTAACTTATCCAACTATATTACTAGAGTCCATTGTTCTTTGTCTTTAATGATATAGTGATAGATGTTACTTGCCTAGCCAAATCAAAAAATATTCAGCTATGTAATTGTTATTTACTCTTTCATATTGTAAAGGCAAATAATTCAGGTATGTAAATTGAGAGGTGATTGTAACATCACTATAAAATCTGTTTCCTTATAATGTATAGTGGGGATGATAAAAGTTGTAAATCTCTGCTATGTTCTGATTATAAATATCTTTAGATTAATTTGTTTTTTTAATATTTTTTCTACATGCAAATGTTTTTGTGTTCATTTAGGTGGGAAATCTCTCCAATCTGTATAACTCTCACTATGTGCTTAACCGTGTCTTTCTCCCTAGAATAGGATTTTTTTTGTGTGTGTATCTTAATCTCACATGGCTCATTCATATGCATTATAAATGTTCTACAGTCCCTACTTAGTATTTCAAATATAGTAAACTCAACCCCTCTAACCAATGATGAAACCTTGCCAAAACTGTTGCATGAATTCTGGAGTCATTTTTTTCTTTGTCTCATAGTAAGAGAGTGAACTTCATACATTTCAACCACCAATGGGAGCCAATTTTCCATATTATGTAAGAAATAGGAATTCCCCTGGTTATGATTTTGAATTCTGTAGACCCACAGAAAAAAGATTCTTCTATGCAAGTCCACACACACACACACACACACACACACACACACACACACTGATAAACATACATGACACTCTATGTTGTTCATACTGTTGATGCTTATTCAAGTGGGCAGGTGCATAGGTGCATATAATTGTTCAGTAAGGAAGAGTGGGTTTTCTTCAGAAAGTTATTTGGAAAAAGTCTTCTAAATACCAATGAAGACAATTATTTAGGGGGTATCAAAAATTTTAATAATCTCTGATGTTTCTTGTATGTGTTTAAAGTTTCCTCAGCTATATGTCTTAATGTAAATGGTCCATTCAGAAACCTTTCCTTAGTGATCCATTACTTCTCATTCCTCTTCTAAGGCCCTTGTGACATAGTGCTCCAGGACAAACTTAGTAGAAAACATGATGGTTAAGCTGTTGTTATAAAGGTATACTATGACTTTGACATCATCTAGGACCTTTGCTCAGCCTACCCATCATATGATTTTAAGATAATCTTAAAAGTGCTTTTGATGGAGATGTCAGAGATTTCTGGGAAAAGTATTATCTCTTCCTGCACAGTAAAAACCTTAAGGAAGAGAGACAATAAGAAGATTAAATAAAAGGTTGAAGATACATGATCACATCAGAAGATGTGAAATACAAGCAAAATAACTCAATAACCATTGTAGATGGAAATTTTAGTAGTGTTAAGAGACTGAAATCCCAAAGTTGTCACAGAATACAAGAGAAACCAACAATCACAGAGATTCAATATCACAGAAATTGTTAATGGCAATCTCTTGGCTTCAAACTACTTTATTATTTATTAGGATGCAGATTTTATTTTTGTGAGTAGTCAACATATATATATATATATATACATATATATACAACACATATATATACAACATATATATATATACACACACGTAAAACAAGAACACATTGAAAAGCATATGAACAAATAAACACCAATGTCTAATGAGTAACTGACAAAACACTAACAACTACAATTTAAAGATAGATAATTTTCTTTTTATATAAATGCTGTGATAATATTACCTTGAAAAGAATTTATCGTAGTCCATCAGCAGTAAAGGAGATGATATAGCATAAGTAAATGTGGAAAAGGATTCATATTATTGTTACTACTTCTTGTTATGCCTCACAGCAAAAGAAAAAACATTTTTCTACACTTTGGAGGCCTATATTTAATCTCATTACTGATTAATTTTACATTTAGACTATTTCCAGCCCAATTTCATGGTTTAAAATGCTTTACTGCTTAATATTGTTCTTGTCATTATGAAGAAAATTAAAAGGCCAATTGAAGTAATACTAAATAAAAAAAATTAAAAGAATGCCCATGTCCCACTTGATGAAAAAAAAAAAGTTATCTTAATGGGAATTCCGATGCTAGACAGGTACACAAATGTAAAGAAATTGTGTAGAAATAACGTGCCAAATTTTCATCCATGGGATTTTTTTCCAGCAACTGCATATAAGAAGACTCTAGCTTAAATAGAAAATATGTTATATAAGAAACAAGAGGGGGCAGATAGTTCATGAGTGAATTATTACTACATATCTTCATTAATAATAACATGTTCTGCATATTAGAATGAAGATAGCTAGAAGATGATCATTATAAAACATTCTGAGAATATCAAGGTGGTATATAAATACTGAATAACAGTAAGCACAAGGTTATGATAACAAGAAAATAATGGCTAGTGACTTTAGCATTTTTGGTCTGCTATTATAATCTGTTTAAAAGCTTTTATTAGATAATTTGATGTGCTTCTGTGATGAAGAATTAAGGTATGTGTGCTACAGAGAGGCTATTAAGAAAAATCTCTGAAAATAAGAAACAATTTGAAGAACCTGAAAATACTATCTCAAAAAAGAAAAAAATATTGGAGACATTAGAATTACTTATACTTGAATGAAAACACTACAGATAACTTAATAACTTCCTTAGGACACAGA
>PVJS01024885.1:0-20376 GCA_004027185.1 Glis glis
CACTAAGTAGAGAGAGAGAGAGAGAGAGAGAGAGAGAGAGAGAGAGACAGGGAGAGAGACAGGGAGAGAGAGAGAGAGCTGAGACTGGCCGCAAACCCGGATCCTCCGGTCTCCGCCTCCCAAAGTACTGGGATTACAAGCGTGCGCCACCACGCCCGGCGAAGCTGCGGGGTTTTTAGTCTCAGAGGCTGATAGTGATAGCCCTCGGGTTGCTAGGGACTCCATGTTGTTGTCAAGGCATTACAGCTGGCTGGCAGGCCTTGCATCTGCACGTTACCTATCAGGCCCAGGGTTTGTACATTGTGTCTGGTGCTTGAGTATTGCCCCTGATACCCTGGATGTGCTATGCCACACCTGTGTGTGCTGCGAGTTACACTTGCACACCACACATCATGTGTGAGCCATACCCAGGTGTGCTTTAGGAGTTGTGTCTCTTTGATTTTAAAGGAGTCCCCCTTTTTTAAAAAAATATATGCTCCATACAAATATACATAATTTTTCTTCTCCCTGCTTTGCATGGTTCAGACAATGGCTTGTGTTATCTAAGACTACAGCTTCTTTTTTAGTGACCCTTCTTCTATAGGGCCAATTATTACCCAAACTCACACTATTCCCTACTCTTAACCCCAGTCCAAATACGATAATGCTTCTGATATCCAGAAGTCCTTCAGTTCCTCAGCAACCATGATAGATTTCCATGAGCTTACTCATAGCCTCTAAAACGCTATGCTAATTTAGTTTCTTTATTGGAGTTGAGCATGCCTCTGGTTCATCTTCATTCCGAGTGAGTGTGCCACGTCCCATGTCTTTCCAAGACTCTGACACAACAAAAGGGCATCCATTATATTTCAGGGAGTCTATTTCAGTGTCTCTTTTGCCAGTTGTCCTGTCTTGAGTTGTGCCCAGGTAAAATGTATTTTCTATGAAGCCATTAGGGTGATTTATTTAAAGTACATTTCCAGCCTAGGACTCTTATAAATTTACTAATAATAGGCTTGTTTTTATTTTATAGATATTGATAAGGCTATTGGTAATTTAAGGAGGAAATCATTTAAACTAATTTACAATTTTAAATATATCAGTTTCCAGTTTTATTCAAGGTAGAGTAATATGGACTGGAATTGCCCTCAAGCCTGAAACAACAGGCCAGGTGTGGTGACGCATGCCTGTAATCCCAGTACTTGGGAGGCTGAGACAAGAGGGTCAGCAGGTTTAAGGACAGCTTCTGCAATTTAGCAAGACCCTCAGAAATTTAGTCAGACCCTGTTTCAAAATAATTAAAAACGTAAAAAGGGTTGGGGATGTAGAATGTCCCTGGGTTCAATCTCCAATGCAAAAAAAAAAAGAGAGACTGACACAAAAAATAGAGAAAATATATGGCTTTAAAGACATTGGACATTAGACAATAAAGGACAGTGATCTTTGAACATGCAAGGATGACCCCTGCAATTTCTACAACGTACTCTCTGAGTATCCAGGCTGAGTAAGTGGAGGGGGAAACCTAGATAGCATTCACTGATCTTATTGAATCAAAACTACTGAGTGAGTCTAGGAAGGCCAGAGTGCATAGAGCTCACAGAGGAGACTTCCAAATGGAAGGAAGCTGCAAAGAAAGAGAACTCTACTGATCTTCCGACTAGACCACTCCAGTCTTCAGATGAGCACCCAAGATTTGCTGCCTCTAAATCGAAAACATAATAGAAAGGGATTTCTGGAGACTGTAAATCAGAGGAGATAAATTGATATATCTAAAACCCATCTCATTGCATGATTCCATTTGTATGAAAAAAAATTACTTCAAATGCAAACTCATCTATAGTGGCAATAAGCATGTGAGTAACGACATGGGAATCTGGAATGGAATTCTAGGATGCAAGACGTAGTTATTGAGAAATTGGGCTCCTGGGAATTTATTGGATTGTTGAATGTGTTCTGTTAACTTGATTTTTATTTTTTGGTAGAGGGATTGAATCCAGGAACATTCTACTTCTGAGCTAGACCCCCCAGCCCTTTTTACTTTTTTATTTTGAAATAGGGTCTTGCTAAATTGCTGACACTGACTGTGAACCTGCAATTCTCCTGTCTCAGCCTCCCAAGTACTGGAATTAGAGGTACATGCCACCATGCCTGGTCATTAACTTGATTGTGGTCATGGTTTCACGGGTGCATTCTTGTGTCAAAATTTGAATTGCATACTTTAAATATAATGTATTTCAATTATGCTTTAATAAAGCTGAGAAATGCATATTTATGCTTGGTAAATTTTTAGAGTGGTTACAAAGCATGGAAGAAAGATAAATTAGAAATGTTTTGCAACAGTTCAGACAATGAGGACAGTAGTATTGACAAGGCTTCAAGGCATAACAATCTTGAGAAAGCTGGACTTAGTCTAGACTTGGGAAACTGGGGGCTGTTTTAGAGTAGGGTGTAGCTGCGTGCCATTTATTCTATCAAGAGTCACTTATTTAGAACTTATTGGGGGCTAGACTAGCTCAAGGCACTAGAAATATGGAATCTTCCATAACATTAAGGGAACTCTTGCAAAAGTTGATAGCTGTATAATAGGTTTTAATCAGGTCTACATAGAAAGCAAGAGAGGAAGCTTTGTTTCTAACACTGAAGTATGTGAAATGGAGAGAAAAAAAAAACCACTCAAGAGGTTTCTAAGAAAACATTAGACATGAGATATCAATAGGGAGTATATAAAGAAGGACTTTTTAAAAATGTGCCTTTTCCACAATGATCAGACCAATTTAAAAGGACTAATAACATTAGAAGTAGTATTTTCATGTAACATATGTGCTGTACTGTATGCAGAGTACTGTATGTACACTTTCCAATCAGTAAAGAAAACAGCAAATAATGTGTGCATGATTCTCCTCTCTAAGTCTTGAGTGAGAATAAATGAAAACCATAAACAAAACACAAAGAATAATCACTATCATCATTCTATTTCCTGTGTCCTTGATTTGACAGCTTCTAACGATAATCCTATGCTAACTGGTGAGTTTTCAATATACGTGTTCAATTACCTTTATCTATATTTAACACTAGCCTGTTGATATCATTCACTTTAAAGAGTCTCAGCCCAGAGAATATTTGCCTGTATATCATGAATTTCCATATTGAGTTTTTATACTTTTTTTTACTAGATGCAATAAATTAGGTGTATTGTTTTATTCACACATGACTGCATTGCAATTCAGACCTTGGCAGCACTTTAGAATTACAATGAAATCGTCATAGAGAACAGATATCCATGCCTTATTTCTCCAAACTGTCACTAAACCAAGCCAAGTAGAGGAGAGCACATGCATAAACATATATTAAATATAAACTTATTTCAGATTAACTCTGCAAGGTTGTAGAAAAAAATAGTGAGTTAAGAATGCAGTCTGAGAGTTCAAGGAAGAAATGGAAAAAACTGAACAAAAATCTTAATAGGCAAACTTTTGCAATGTTTTGTTTGTAAATAGATATTTGCAAAATACATATGGTAATTTAGGAAATTTATGTTTTGTTTCCTGAGAGAAATTGAGTGGTAGGAGACCCTGAGATTGCTATTTTTCAGAGCTACCTCAAACAAGTTCTTCGGTAATCCTGAAGTAAGAAGTATGATTTTTTTATAATTAGTATGTTTAAATGCAAAAGGAATGTTAATATTTTTAGTAAAATCATGAGGATCATTACATTGGCTTTTATAGACTTTAGGAGAGGAAATGGTGTTTCAAAATTAATGCCATTGTACAACCATATTCTTTACACTAGCAAAATAATAAATTGCTTAGAGAGTTGATTGGGAGCAACTAAAGTATATTTTGGCTCTTTCTGCAGATATCCAATTGCTATATAGAGCTGAGATATGCCTGGGTCTTTACAATGCCCATAGATCAGCTTCAGAAGTGCCATTTCACCTTCTTCTTCCAATAAATTGTTTAAATTTAACTGCTCCAGTTATCAGTACTTCCTGGTATATACTATTGTCAAACCTGTTTTTATGTTACTGTGGCAGTTTTTGAGCTCTGGATTTTGCTTCTTCTCAAGTTTCAGAAAAATACATGACTATATGCTATGCATGAAAATATAAATATAACATTAAACCACTTATTGATAGGAAAAAATGTGTTATTATGTTTGTCAATTTAATTAAGCCAATGAAGGCAATTGTCAGTACTCCTAAAATATCCTTGGTTTGATGATGATAGATAATTTAATTATAAGAAACCAGTTGGTGGCTCAAGGAAAAGTACTGCACTTTACAAATGATGTAAAATTGAGTCATGCTTGTAAAGGCTGGATACACATACCTGGACTCACTGGGAAGAAGCAAATTTGGAAAATTTGGAAATACCTATTTGTAGATTCCTTAACATGGATTTTAAAAATGAAACAATTTCATCTGGCACCATGTAAGACCAAGAGACATCAGAAATAAATGCCACTAAGAGGCATATAATATAATGGTAATGATTGGGTAAAAATCCTTTTTTTTTTTTTTGGTAGTCTAGGAACATTGTCTTTGCTGGACTAGATTCCATTGTTCTTAAATGTTGCAATCCTGTCTCAATAGGTGAACATCATTCTCTTTTATTCATAATGCTTTAGATAATGTCATAGTTTGGATATAGAATGTCTCCTGAAGAGCTCAAGTACTAATGTTCAGAGTTGATATAATTAAGCCATAGGGGTTGTAATCTCATCAGTGGATCAGTCGATTGTAATGGATTTTCTGGATGATAACCTAGACAGGAGGGATGTAGCTAAAGGAAGTAGGCCCCTGGGGGTGTGGCCATAGGGCTTATGCTTTTGTCTTTGAATCTCCTTACTTTATTCTCTTGCTTCTGGCCTCCATGATGTGAGAGTACAGCCTTGGTGTCTCTCTGTCTCTCTCTTTCTCCTTCCCATCACCATGCCCTGAGCTCTACAAACCTTGCCTGACATTCACTGAACATCTGAAATCTCTAGAACTGTGAGCAAATAAATCTACCTTCCTCTAAGTTGTGTGGTCAGGCTTATTGGGTCACAGTAGTGAGAATGCTGGCTGAAACAGATATCTGAACCCAAGAATCTTAAATTATATTCTGCCCATCCAGTTTTAATTATTAGTTAAGATTAATTAATAAAAAAGATAAAAGAACTTTTGGTCTTATTCAGGTATTTTAATCCTTTGAAAAAGAATAATATTACCATCAGAGAGCTAAAACAATGCATGAAATATCTGATAGCAATTAATGATGATTAATGATATCTTAATTGAAATATACAGGGATGTGTCAAAAATATCTTCATCTAATGCATGAATCTTGGAATTATTAAATTCTCTCCCTTTCCCTGGTTCTGAAAATGGAACCCGGGGCACACCAGACCATTGTCTTTTCTTTTATCTTTTTTCTTTTGAGCCAAGATCTCACTAAATTGCCCAGGCTGGCCTCAAATTTGCAATTCTCCTGACTCAGCATCTGGAGTAGCTGGGATAACAAGTGTATGCCACCACATGCAACCTATTTTGAACCTTTAATTCACCACATTGTAAAAAGAAAATACTACCTTGAGTCCTGGACCTATAAGCTAACGAACAAGCTATATAAACATGAACATGGTTGGATATAGAGCAACATAATTGGTGATAACTAGATTTCCCTCCTCCCTTTCACTCCTTTCAAGTTAGAAGATTATACATCTTATCCTATTGCTATGTGAATCCGTGGAAGTGATGCATAGGTACTGTCCATTGGTAGTGTCATCCAGAGATTAATAAACCTTCAGTTGAATGTCAGTTGTCACTACTAAGCAGAAACTTGAAAGTCCCATGTTTTTCCCATCCTTAGTCTAAAAGTGAACATGCCCCAGATAACTTGCAATCCATTCAATTGCAAGTGAGAAATAAACTAAGATTTTGGAGTCACTTGTTACTTGTTATTCTAGCACAATCTAGTAAAAACTAACCAGTTCCAAAATTGATTACTAGAAATGGGATCTTTCAGTAAACAAAAAATCTAAAATAGGTAGCATTGGCTTCAGAACCTGATGGCAGATAGTAAGAATATCCTTATTGAAGGTTGAGAAACAATCATCCATTTGTATGGTTGTGCAATATTTGTTAAAACTTGCTCTCAATACCTTGGAAGGGAGAGCCTAGGCCTAATAAATTTGTGACTTTAGGCAAAAAAAAAAGAAAAGAAAAAGAAACTAGATGTGGGAAGCATGCTTTGGATGTTACTGACTGTATTTAAAAAGTTATATATGTGTCACAAAAGAATGGCTAAATTGGAAGCATAACTGAAAGGAAGTATAGAAAACCTCCAGAATTTGGAATGTGCCAGGTTTAAAAGTGAAATAATTTTCCCTCTTCAAATTATTAAAAATAAAATTAAGCAAAGCTTGATTTTTCTCAGTTCTTTCTAAGAGCTGAAAGGGGACATGTATTCTGTTCAAATACAAAATTAATGGCGAGACTAGCATACATTTTGTTCAAAACTCTGAAGAGTTTAATGTGATTCTTAGGAACTCCATTAAGATGAAAAAAAGTATTCAGAAAAAAATACTAATAATATGAACCACAAGCATATAATTCATGTAAGTAATAAGGAAAAAACAATACATCATTTCCAAACATATATATTATATATATAATAAATATATGTATAATAAATATATAATATATTATGTATTACATAAGTATATTATATATTATACATTATATTATATATTATCATATATTATTTCCAAATACATATATTATATTTGGGAAAAATATATTTCCAAATATATATATTTCCAAAATATATATGGAATGTATATAATATATAATATATCCAAATATATATAATATATATTATGTAATATATATTTCCAAATATATATATATTTGAGGGCAATGTGTATATGCATGTATATATATTGCTCTCAATTATATAGGTTATATATGTATTTCTTCTTCACTATCTTAAATATTTCCTCAGATGCACCTCTATAAAATTCTCAACATCTACAAATTAGTTAATTCTATATTCATATATATTATTTCTTTTGTTTTCAAATTAGATTTTATATTTCAAGAAAAATGTCAATTATCATGTAATTGTAAGAAATAATACAGAGATCCTGTTTTCCCTTTATGCAGTTTCCTCCAACAGTAACATTTTGTAAATCTACAGTGCAATGTCACAATCAAGATACTGATTTGATGGAGCCAAGAAACAAAACAACTCAGTCACCGGGAGAACCACCCTGTTAACCTTCAATAGCAACAAACTCTCCCTTCCTCCCTCATCCTTAACTTCTGGAAACCATTAACTAATCTCTTTTCCATTTCTAGTCCCCTGTCATTTCAAGAGAGTTATGGAAATGTAATTATAAATTATGTAATATTTCTGATTAGCTTTTATCCCCTCAGAGTGGTGCTTTAGAGACCCATCTAAGTTGTTATAGGTGTCATTGTTACATTACTGTTTCTGTCTCTGATCTGTGTTCTGTGATGTGCATGTACCATGGTTTAACTGTGCACCCAGTGAAGGATGTCTGGGTAACTTCCAGTTTTTTGTTTCTGTGAGTACATATAATATAAATATCTGTGTGCAAATTTTTATAAACATAAATTTTCATTTCTCTGGGATAAAGGCCCAGGGAACAATTTTTATGTCCAATGCAAATTTGCATGTTTAATTATTTAAGAAACTACCAGTTCATTTTCCAGAGTGGCTGTACTGTTTTACTTTCCTACCACAATGTAGTAGTCATCAGGTTCTCAGTAATCTCACCACCATTATTTATTTATTTGCCTACTTTTATTTTAGCCATTCTGATAGATGTGTAGTGATATCACACAGTGGTTGAGAATTTAGAAAAATATTTACTTTCTAGGTGCTCAACATTTATTTATTTATTTATTTTTGTACTGGGGATTGAACCTAGGGGCATTCTACCTCTGAGCTACACCCCCGGCCATTTTTTATTTTTAGTTTTGAAACAGGGTCTCACCACTAGGTTGCTGAGAGTCTCGCTAAGTTACTGAAGCTGGTCTTGAACTGACAATCCTCCTGTCTCGACCCCCCAAGTACTAGAATTACAGGCGTGTGCCACCACGCCCGGCTGAGACTGATCTTCTGCATGTTTTCTTATATTTTTAAGAGGGTCTTTCACAAAGAAAAAAGTTTTTCATTTTAATTATACGAAATTCCATCAAATTTTCTTTTGATAAATCATACTTTTATTATCAAATCTAAGAACTTGTTTCTTAGCATAGGACCCCAAGATATTCTCCTATGATTATTCCTGAAAGTTTTAAAGTTTAAAAGTTTACATTTAATAACACACTTTATTTTGAGGTTTTTTTTATATAAAGAGAGAGGTTTAAGCCAGGCATGGTGGTACATGCCTATAGTCCCACTATTTAGGAGGCTGAGACAGGAGGATTGCAAGTTCAAGGCCAGGCTCAGCAACTCAGTGAGACTTTGTTTCAAAATTTTTAAAAAAGCCGGGCGTGGTGGCGCACGCTTGTAATCCCAGTACTTTGGGAGGCGGAGACCGGAGGATCCGGGTTCGCGGCCAGCCTCAGTGCGCGCGTGCGCGTGCATGCTCGCTCTCTCTCCTCTCTCTCCTCTCTCTCTCTCTCTCTCTCTCTCTATCTATCTAGTGAGGCCCTCCGCAACTTCGTGAGACCCAGTTTCAAAATAAAGCATAAAAAAAAAATAGGGCCTGGGGTGTAGCGTGGAGGTAGAACGCCTCTGGGTTCAATCCCTGGTACCACAAAAAAAAAAAATTAAAAAAAATTAAGAAGGATTAGGAGTGTAGCTTGGAGGTAGAATGACTCTGGGCTCAATCCCCAGTACCAAACAACAACAACAAAAGAGCGAGGTTTAGGTAAAAATTAAATGGATTTTCCAACAGATATTCAATTACTCCATTCCACTGATGAAAATCCTCTACTTCCTCCATTGAATCACTTTGCATCTTTCTTGACGTTCAGTTGACTACATTGCTATAGGTCTGTAGTCACTTTGTGGGTTTTTTAATCTGTTCCATTGATCTTTGTGACCATTTCCCACCAAAAGCACAGCTGCTAAATACAAAAAAATTCTAAGGTGAATATATAGACTATGCGATGGCTTGACAGATGGATAGATGTAAACCTTCAGAAATTTTCTAAAGTTTTTAAACAATCTCTAAATATCTGAATATAGCTAACAAATTTTTATAAGATCTGCACTTTCTATTTTCAGCTTCATTTTCCTATCTGTACTCTGGCACTCTAATCCCTAGCTAAAATAATATGTAGCTCTGCTTCACTATTTTAAATAGTTTCCTCTGATGCACCTCTCTGTAAAGTTCTCACAGTCTGCAAATTAATTTAAATTAATTCTAACCATACTTATATTCCCTGGTTAGAAATTAGTGCCCTCAGGAAATTTGGCACATCCATATCCCAGATGATACACTTACTGTGTACACCAACAATATAATAAACTTTTACATTCACAGAATTTATTACAGTAATTTGTAAATGCAAATTACCCGTCTTTATTTTACCACTTGGAGACAAGTTCTCCATTGATCTTTCACAGTTCTACCCATTTTTCTGAGCATATCAGGAATGCAAGCTTGTGACTGCTCTTACTGAAGTTTGCAAAAACAACCTTGAGGAATGAAATCATGTCTCTTTTAGAGCAAAGAGCAGTTTTGCTTACTGTTCACAGTGAAAGGATTCTCCAGGTGCAGTCCTACCTCCTGCAACCCACATTGTGTACAGGCATTAACCTATTCCCACAGGGCATAGGAAGTAAAGGGAACCAACACAACTATGACACTCGGGGTCTTAACTTTGCCATAAAAAAGAACATATGTGACTGTCACTATTTTTTTAGTCTTCTGCTTCCATCCATGAAACAGCAGTGTCTTAACTTCATGTCTTGTATGTAAGATAAAATCAAAACCAATACCCAGCACTTATTATTAAACTAAGTCATAACAGAGTACAACATTTCAAATCTTTCACCATTAGAACATAACAGATATATAGTCTAAATTTAATAATTATTTTAATAATTATGGTGTATATTTATATAATTTAATAATTACAGTATATATATAATAATTATAATGATAGCCTCAGCTAACATTTATGTAGTGCTTACTCTGTATACAACACTGCTCAAACCATTTTTAATTGTGTGTATATATATATATATATATATATATATAATTATTATTATTATTATTATTTTGTGGTACTGGGGATTGAACCCAGGGGAATTCTACCTCCAAGCTATACCCCCAGCCCTATTTTTTATTCTTTATTTTGAAACAGGGTCTCACCAAGTTGTGGAGGGCCTCACTAAGTAGCTGAGATGGGCCGCAAGCCTGCAATCCTCCTGTCTCAGCCTCCTAAGTACTGGGAGTGTGTGCCACCACGCCCAGCTAATAATATATTTAAAACTGAACATTGCTATGAAAGTACATATTAGTAGTAGTAGTAGTAGTGATAGAAATAGTGAAAGGTCCCCGAGCCCGGGAAACCCCTCGCTCTAGTCCCGGGACCCAGCGCCGACCCCAAAAACTCACGTCAGACTGACTTGCTGCAAACGCACGAGGTTTATTGAAAAAAACCAGTGCACTGGGGCCGAGCTCGTATCTCACGCAGGAGTAGAGGAGCTCGACCCTCAGCAAGGGGAGACGAGGATATTTAAAGAAAAAAATGGGGGAGGTAGGACAAAGTGGGGTTAGAGAGCATACGTGGAGGAACTTTTACAACCTTGTTTTTCCCTTCCTCAGTTAAACATCAGTTGTAATAGATAACCGACCAGTATACAATAGATTTTCCGCAGTTAACCAGTTCCTGTAACAATGTTGTTTGTTAAGATTTTATCTCACATCTGCTGGTATTTTGTAAATACCTGGTGTAGCTTGATTCGGACAAAGGTCAGGGGTGGGGCGGTGGATTTTTCCATAGTTACAGCCCTTTTTCATTCAGGTCTAGGGGTTTTACTTTTCAGAAATTTGACCTTTCAATAGTAGCAATAATATTTGTATCTAGGTACATGGTTACATTGCTTAGTAGACACAATATGGATTTTATTGTCATTGTTGTTGGAAATTCAAGTCTCTCTTGCCTTAAATTTTCTCAAAAGCACACACACATACACACATGGAGGAAGAATCCCATTTGATATTTACATTTAAATTATTACAGAAGTGGTGACTTTGTGCTTCTGTGACTATTGTCATGAGGGGTTCTTAGGGATCCTCAGTACTTGCTGGGCTGGTGGGAATTCACAATCATAATCAATTGGTTACAGAAGTTCTGACCGAAGACCTGTCTCCAAGGATCCAGAGAGACCAGGCCCATCCACTCACTGGAATAGAGGAAAGGAGAGGGGGTGAAGGCAGAAAAGGAAGTTAGCAGTATGGACACACTGGGAAGACAGTGGGGCTGAGCAACCTAAAATCTGTCTCTGGGGTATCAACAATAGCTTTGGGATTATACAGGGGAGAAAGAAAGGCAAAAATTGAGGACGTTTGCATCACTAGAAATCTGGTTGATCATTATTTGGGGACTGGTCTTGCAGTCTTGTCTGCACAAAGGAAACTGCTCCTTTGCACAAAGGAAACTGCTCCTTTACAGGAGGCAGTTTATTTCCAACATTAGATGTTTTTCTACCAGATCTGTGATCCTGGAATTTAAGATGAACTGAGGGGTAGAATAACTCAGAAAATAAAATGGGGGGGGGGGAGGGAGAGAGAGAGAGAGAAATAATGGAATTAGGTCAATAATTGAGTCTTCTTTCAAATTGACATGATTACCCATCATTGGTACATCTTGCCTTGGGAATATTCTATCCTCCTCCCTAACATGAGCTTCTCTGTCCTCCCTAAGTCCAGCAGTTGTTAAAATTAGTCTTGTAAAGCCAGGAGTGATGGTGCATGCCTGTAATCCTAGTACTTGGGAGGTTGAGACAGGAGGATCTCAGATTCATGGCCAGCCTCAGAAAATTAGTGAGGCTCTCCACAATCTAGTGATATCCTGTTTCGAAGCAAAAAATAAAATAGGGTTGGGGGATTGGCTCAGAGGTAGAATGCTCCTAGGTTTAACCCCCAGTAACACACACACACACACACACACACACACACACACCCGCATACACACATCTAGTAAATCCTAAAGCAAAGGCAGCATTTTGGATTGTTGCCAGTCATCTCCAAACAACACAGAGACAGGACGTTTATTAACCCAGAAAGATTTCACGCCTGCCTTATCCTCCCACACCCACAACCCTGAAATCTCTCCACCCTATTTACACTACCTACCACCTACTGTACTGTGCTTGTCAGTCTTCCTTATCTTCTGAGGAACTTTCCCAACAAATGCAGAATCATCAAGCTGAATATTTAAATTTCTTCCTACTCTCCATTTAGAGTTGTCTACTCTTCTATTCTTAGGAGAGAAGTAATTATCTTAAGACTATAACACACCCATAATTAGGCAATTCCTTCTGTCTTCCCATAGAACCTTTTTGTTTTTTAATTAACCACATCCTTTAGCTGGATGGATTGTAATTATTCCTTCAAGTGTATTTCTCAACAACTAGAATAGAATCTCTTCAGGGCAAGAGTCATTTCTAATTGGTTTTAGTACTCTTCTTTCTTTTGGTGGTTTCAGACAAATTATAAACTTTCATAAATATTTGGATAACATTTTATTAATGGAATATGCATTTAACATCATAGAAAAATCTCCTAGAAATTAAACTAGCCTGAGCCAGAATATTATTCCATGCATTTGGATGGAAGCTTGAGATTTTTGTGTGTTTTTGTTTTATAAAACAACTTTATTCTTAAGTTTCATGATGATAACAAGGATAGGACCAAAGAAAATTAAGTTATTTTTATAGTGTGATCAAAATGCAATGTCTCTAAAATGTAGCATATTTTAACTATTTTAAATATTCTGGTTCTGTTGAAATTTGGTGGTATTTAATTAAATCTTTTAATTAAAATGATTACATAACCATAAAACAGAGCAAAGAAACATTCATAAATGATGTAACCGCAATCAATTTGACCACAGATGCAATATTTCCCACGCTGACTCCATAGTTAAATTTTACTGTGTAAATATCCTTGGGGAATTTAAAACTTGTTTAACAACTCCTATTATGAAGCTACGGAGATGTCAGATAACATAGTCCACCAGGAATATTTTCTTGTTTATTTTAATAATTCCTTCTCCTGTATTATTACCCACATTAAGCTGAAAAAAATCTGTCTAGAATCAGATTATCTATTTTGGACCATAAAAAACTTAAAAGAGTATTTGAAATACATTTAATTACATGGGATTAAATAAGGGGCTGGATGGAAACTGATTTTCTGTTAAAAATGTGTCATTAAGAGGACTTATTGCTGAATTAGCACACCGGAGATTATTGGGTGTCTAGATTATTTTCTTCAGCATTTTAAGAGATCTTTTCTGACCTGGTAGCTTCACAGCATTAGAAAGAATCCTTTGAGCAAAGTTTAGTTCTTTAAAGACCCAGGGAGCCTGACCTACAAAGAGATAGATAATTCAGTGGTGTTTCGTCCAGGCTAAACCTTTGGCTTGGAGATGCTCTAAAAGTGGAGCAGGGAGGAAGTTCAAGCAAGGGAGTGCCCCAGACCAGCCTGAGATGGGGTCATTTGCAATTCCAAAGAAAGAAACACTAAATGTCAGGGCCATCAGATCAAAGCATTTGTTAGGGAAACACACTGAGTGCTGCAGCACATTCTCAACATTCGGTGGAGAGAAATATTCTACCTAGATAAATTTGCAAAAGAGGGTATGCTATATAGTTGCTATAGTGTAGATCTGGAATGCCCCTTTAAGACCCATGTGTTAAAGGCTTGGTCCTTGGTTTGAGGCTATCGGGAAGTAGGGGAACCTTTAGGAAGTTGGGCCCAGTGGACATTGGGCCCCTGGGAAGTGTCCTTGAAAGGAGCATTGGTGAGGCAGGGCAGAGGACCTGGGAACAGGAAGGGTTAAAAAAGGCCATCTGTAGAAAGAACAGAAATAAGGAAGGTAAATAGATACAGGGATAATGGTGTGAGTTAATACAAAACTTCAGTTCCAATAGTGATCAAAGGAAAAAGAATGAGGGAGCAGACAGTTGGTACCAGGAGATTAGAAGGACCCACTGACCCTCAGATTCAAATTAAGGATTGAAACTGGGCAAAAGACGTTGCGTCCCCCAAGACCCAATTCTGACCAATCAGAATTCCTCAATAAGGAATAAAAGCTCACCTCCCAAGAACTTCAATGATTGCTCTCTTTGGGGGACCTCTCCCCTTTGTGTGGGGCATTTGCTTTTGTGCTTTATCTTTCCTTGATTTTGATTTTAAGTCAAGTCTTTATACCTTACACCCACCCTTCTATAGTGTGGCAATTAATTTTTTTAACTTATCAGGCAAGAACCCAATAAGAGGAGGAACTTTGCATCATTGGGACCCTGGCCCTCTTCTCTCTTTTGCTTTCCTACTACCCTGAAGGGAGCAGCTTTGCTCTATCTTGTGCTCTCCCTTGTCACAGGCCCAAAAGCAAGAGGGTCAACCAGCCATGGACTGAAAGCTCCAAAATTGTGAGCCAAAACAAAACCTGTCTGTTTTTAAACTGATTTATCACAGGCATTTGTTACAGCAATGAAAAGCTAATACAGAAATGTATGTGAAAGTCTAAGGACTTTGGCTCAGTTTCAAAGCTAGTTTCTTTCAATGTTTTGTCCAATGACCTCAACACCTTCATGAATGCCTGGGAATGCTCAAGGCCCCAGCATGGGGTCAAGCCTGCACTGAAATGCAGGAAACTGGCCAGGTCACAGAGTGACCAACGCATGTTTATGGGTCAGGACAGGGAAAAAGGACACCTGTGGGACCTTACAAATGAAGAACCTGGGCTAAGTCACAAAACAAGCTACATTCAAATACTGAATCCTGTAAAACCTTTATAAAGACACACTTTCTTTATTTAAAAAATGATACCATTCCTGGTGCTATTTTGTGAATTAACAATAGTAGTTAGTCTTAACTGAGGATTTTTTGTTTGTATGTTTTGTTTCCTTTTTGTGGTACTGGAGATTGAACCCAGGGGAATTCTACCTCTGAGCTACACCACCAGCCTGATTTTATTTTTTTTATTTTGAAACAGGGTCTCACTGCGTGCTGAGGGCTTGGCTAAGTTGCTGAAGCTTGCCTTGAACCTGGGATCCTCCTGTCTCAGCCTTCCAAGTACTGGGATTACAAACATGTGCCACCATGTCCGGCTTAAATGAAGATTTATATTATCTTGTTTAATTCAACTTTAATAATGATCCTGTGAAGTTGGCACTATCATGATTTCTGTTTTACAGATGAGGAAACTGAGTAACTTAAACATTAAAGCAATAAACTAAGATGATATAACTAATAAAAAGTGGCTGCTAGAGGATCCTGAGCATTTGGGTCTGACTCATTTTTAAAATCAATGAAAATCAACTAGAAAGCATTGCTAACATATTATCATTGGCATCATTACTACTGAAACTAGCCCATTTAAATAGACTAAGCAAGAAGACAAGATAATGAAAGATCTTTATCTCTCACCACTGTGCTCTGTTGGATCCTTCTTTCCTGCCTTTGACAGAATCTTGAGATTTAAATGCTTGTCACTTTATAGGAATTGAAAGCACAGTTTATCCATCGCAGCTGGAATTGCCTGCAGTGGCTGTGCCCGATCTTGGCAGGCATCCCCCTGTACCACCAGGGCCAAGTCTGCTGTTTGTGCTGCTGCAAGGCTGCTGGTGGCTACACCTACTGCGCCGTTGCTGCTGCCTGGTGGTCTTCTCAAAAGCCTTCTGCTGCAGGACATACACTGCATTCCAACCCCTTCACATCCGCACCAGCACCAAGAGCCTTCAAAACATTGTGGAGATGCGTATGCTGATGCAGGCACAATTCCAGGTGTTCTGAGCTAAGAGATGTTAGTATTTGATTCTGGTATAGAAGTTGTTGGTTTAAAAACTCCATTATGCAGAGATGTGTCTTTCCTGAAGCTGGCCATGGATACTAGAGAAAAGCAAGTACTAGCAGAGAGGAAAAGAGGAAGAATGGGAAAGGGAGGGGGAGAGGGGACCAAGGAAGTGGAAGAGGGTTGGGAGGAGGCGAAAGATCTTTCAGAAAGGAGTAGAACAGAATGCAATTTTTTATAACACCAGCCATCATGCTTTATCTAACTTGCACCTGATACAGAGCCCAGCATTATTTATATGCACTATCCAAATGGCAATGGTGTTCTAAACAGCTAGATAGAAGATGATGATGATGACAGCACAGTGGTATGTTAGAGCTCAGGTATCAGGTGTTTACATTGGCCAGCCTGGTCTGGAAAGCATGCTCAGGCTCTGGGCACACAGGGATTGCTGGCAGTGGAGAACCCAGTGCTGTTTGGGATGGCTGATTCTTAATGGTTTTGCTATTGGGTCATTGGAACAGTTGACATTGATGGTCCACTTTAAGGCAAGCCACCTCTATGGTTTCTTCAGAAAATGGTACAAAATGAAGTAATACGGATGTAATGTGCTGCTTACTGCTAAGTTTTGTCTTTCTGGTGGATTAACACTTACATGATTATGTTTTCTATCCCTTATTTTCTTTGATAATACTATAGCTATATAATAAATAATAATAACAATAATAATAATAATAATTTAGCTATTTTCACTTTCTTTTGATTAAATGCAATACCTTATATATTTTCCATTCTTTTGCTTTTGAGGATAGCTCTTTATAGGCAGCCTATAGTATAACATTTTAAATACACTCTACCAAAACTATTTTTCATTTGTGTATAGAAGTCATTTATATGTAATATGATTTTTTATATATGAGAATTTCAGTTCTCTCTGTTATTCTCTTCTGTTTTCTTTCCCTGGCTTACTCTAGGTATTTAAGTAGAGTGTGTCTACCACTAACAAATTCTCTTAGTTTTCCTTCATATGTGGATGTTTGAATTTCCTCTTTATTCCTGAGAGATATTTTCAATAAATATGAGATTCTGTTGATAGATCTTTTCTCTTAGTACTTACAAAATTTGAATAATTTCCTTCCATCCTCCATAGTTTCTGATGAAAAAATCCACTCCCTTTTCTAGTTATCTGTCCATATAATGTGTGATTTTTTTCCTTGACTATTTTCAAAATATTTTCTTTATCTTCAGTTTTTGGACACTGAATTATAAAGTATCTTACTAATATTCCTTTAGGATTTTTCTATATGGTGTTGACTCACCATATAGAAAATCTGTAAAAATAAACCTTAAATCTGTAAAAAATAAACCTAAATCTGTAGGTTTATTTTTATGTTTGTAGTTTTACATTTTTCAAATGCAGAAAGTATTTTATTATTATTTATGTTGGTAATTTCTTAGCCTTGTCCTTTTTTTCCTTTTTTTTCCAGGACTTAAATTGAAAGAACCATCTCCTGGAATTTAAGACCCCTAGACCTTCATTAAGCCAGTTCTACTCAAAAGGGCTGCAGCCATGGAAAAACACTGCCTCACCCCTGACCTTTGCCCAGGAGGCAGGTTGTTCCAGGAACTAGCTAACCACCAGCAGATATGAGATACGATCATGATAAACAACTTTGTTACAGGAATTGGTTAATCACTGAAAAGTATGCAATAACTGATGTTTAACAGAATGGTAAAAATAAGCTTGTAAAAATTCCTCCACGTATGCTCTCTGACCTCACTTTGCCCTACCTCCCCCTTTTCTGCGGTTTTTCATCTTCAAATACCCTCATCTCCCCTTGCTGAGGGTCGAGCTCCTCTACTCCTGCGTGAGATACGAGCTCGGCCCCAGTGCACTGGAATCCTCAATAAGCCTCGTGTGTTTGCAGCAAGTCTGTCTTCTGAGAGTCCCTGGGTTGGCGCTGAGTCCTGTGACTGGAGCGAGGGGTCCTCTCTAAAACGGGGTACCCTTTCATTTGGGGGCTCGTCCGGGATAAGCGACCACGCACGACTCCGGAGACCCTACTTGGAGGTGAGATTTTGAATTTGTGTCCGTGAGTGTTTTGTCTGAATTTCTGAGGTGCACCTTCGGTTCGGTGCAATTGTCTCACTCCTATGAGGAGTGAGAAACTCTAACCTCGGGAGGAGGAAAGAGTTGTGACGGGACAGACGTGTTCAGGCATCGCCAAACGCAACCCTGGGAGACGTCCCAGGGATTCGGGGGGAAACCCGAGGACGCCCGGAGTCATCCCATCTGGGTGTCGTAGGGGACAAACATTTGTTCCCTCGACCATCTGATTCTGTAGTCTGGTGTTGGTCGTCTCGAAAAGGACGAATTTTCTTCTGTTTTGCTTGTTTTGTGTTGTTCGTTCTGTGTGTGACTTGGAAATAATTGTCGTGTTTATGGCTATTTTTTGTTTGTCCGTCTGCTTGGTCATTAGGGAAAGTTGGTTCTGCCTGCATGTCTCTACAAATTGTTATCTCCAATTCGTTGTTCTTAGGTTTTTTTTTCTTTATGGGCGCCTCTGGTTTCTCTGTCGGCTGGTGTACAAATGTTTGGCTTCTCAGTCTCATTCTTATTGTGATTGTTGTGTTTTTGATAGGTTTAGGGGCAGTAGCCCCCCAAAATTGGACAAGGTTTGAAAGGTTTTTACTCTCCTTTTGTTACATCTTGATCTGCCTTGTTTTCCTAGGCATTCCTTATGCCTCCGTATTAATCCCCTGCTGGTGGAGCGGAGCTGTGGGGGCGGAGTGCCAGGTTTTAAAAAGTTGTAACTAAACACCTTTTGGACAAACATTCCCCCACCCCAGGGAGAGATGGGGAAAACAAATAGGACGGCTCTTCCAAACGGGCGCACATAAGGGACTGGTCATCCCAGCACCTTGAGCCAATCCCCTCTTTTTGAGCACAGAGGGTGGTTTGTTTGAGACACAGTGGAGGAAACTGGCCTTGAGGTGAAACTCAGGGAAGCTACCTCCAAAAGCAGTACACATCCGACCCAAAACATTAGAGCCCCCCTAACCTCGAGTAAGCATGTACAGACTTCAGGAGGCCACTCTCCCAGCCCGCTTGAGCGGTGAGCTGCCCGCTTGTGACCCCAAAGGTTGGGGAAGCGGGGAGCATAGGCCAGTCCTAGCTCCTTGCCATCGGGAGAGGCACCAGGTCGGGGGTTTATACCGACCCTCCGCAATCCAAAACGTTGCTCGAGGTTTAGCTGGTAAATCCCCATGAGGGGTAAAAACTATCCATCTGGACTCTGGAGACTGAACGCTGACTCGGCTTGCTTATGCAAGTAGCTGTCGGGCAAATCCTCAAGAGTCCTGGATTTAAGTAAATCATAAAAATCCCAAAATGGGCCAAGGATCTTCTTCCTCTTCTCTCAACACCCCTCTAGAAGCCCTGATAACTCATTTTTCTAAGTTTAAGAGCAGGGAAAATGGGTATACAGTAACTAGAGGGCAATTGCGGACGTCTTGCGAGCTTGAATGGCCTTCCTTTGGGACCGGTTGGCCAGCAGCAGGTTCCTTCCGCTTATCAGATCTTTATCCCATAAGACAGATAATTCTTTCTAACCCTGGCCACTCTGACCAGATTCCTTACATTACTGCTCGGATAGACCTGGTTGTAAACTCACCCTCTTGGATTAAAAAGTAAAAATTCAATACCTGGCAATTAAAGCTATATGGTACCCAAATTAGCCTATATAAAAGAGCTCTCATAAAAAATGGATCCAAATATTTCTCGTTATTATTCACGTGACTTAAGTTTTTAACAAATACGTTTTAAATGTGCTGATAATAAAATAAAAATAAAATATTATAAAGAAATTAACAGATTTTTCAAAATGGCTAATCAATATTATTTATTTAACTGTCCATTGTTTTTAGAATTTTTTTAAGGTAATAACTTAAAGTGCTGACTGGCTATTAAAAAAAGTAAATTAAATAAATATAAGGTTTTTTCTTCTTAAATGGTTTATCTATAAAAATAAATTATGTATAAATAAGTTAAAAGCTGAACATCAAATAACATCCCATCTTGATTAAAGATTTGTAGCGGCCGAGAGAGGCCCGCCTTTGATTACCTCAGTAAGGAAAAGTCATCAAAAGCTTTATTTTCTTATCGTCTTATTACTAGTTTTAGCCAAAAGCAGTCCAGAAGGACATTGGCCTGCTCATGTGTTTTTCATATTTAAAACAATGAAGTTTTCTGCTTAGTAACATTTATTTAAATTTTTATTTACAAGAGGTTTTTATAAAGAAAATCTTTTGTGTTTGCTATCTTTAATTTCCTAGCAAGCTGCATTTTAGCAAAATCAGGGTTCATAACTTTGGGTTACTATATTTAACAACATACCTGTAACCAG
>PVJS01024886.1:0-28307 GCA_004027185.1 Glis glis
CTACACCCCCGGCCCTATTTTTTATACTTTATTTTGAAACCGGTCTCATGAAGTTGCGGAGGGCCTCACTAAGTAGAGAGAGAGAGAGAGAGAGAGAGCGCGCGCTAAGGTTGGCAGCGAACCCGGATCTTCCGGTCTCTGCCTCCCAAAGTACTGGGATTACAAGTGTGCACCACCACGCCCGGCTATTTTTTATCTTGAAACAGGGTCTAGTGAAGTTGCTGAGGGTCTTGCTCAGTTGAGGGTCTTACTCAGAGAGAGACAGGGAGAGAGAGAGAGAGAGACAGACAGACAGACAGACAGGGAGAGACAGAGAGAGAGCTGAGGCTGGCTTTTCAATCACTTTTAAATACAGGGGGAAGCTGGGCGTGGTGGCGCACGCCTGTAATCCCAGTACTTGGGAGACTGAGACTGGAGGATCCAGGTTCGCGGCCAGCCTCAGCTACTTAGTGAGGCCCTCCGCAACTTAGTGAGACCCTGTTTCAAAATAAAGAATAAAAAGTAGGACTGGGGGCCGGGCATGGTGGCGCACGCTTGTAATCCCAGTACTTTGGGAGGCGGAGACCGGAGGATCTGGGTTCACGGTCAGCCTCAGCTCTCTCTCTGTCCGTCTGTCTGTCTGTCTCTCTCTCCCTCTCTCTACTTAGTGAGGCCCTCCGCAACTTCGTGAGACCCGGTTTCAAAATAAAGTATAAAAAATAGGGCCGGGGGTGTAGCGCGGAGGTAGAACGCCCCTGGGTTCAATCCCCGGTACCGCAAAAAAAAACAAAAAAAAAAAACAAAAAAGTAGGACTGGGGATGTAGCTCCGAGGTAGAATGCCCCTGGGTTCAATCCCCAGTACTGCAAATAGATAGATGGATGGATGGATGGATGGATGGATGGAAAGAAGGGGGAAAAGGTAGAGAAAACATATACATCTTTCCTATAGGGCAAACCCATTTTGAACACGGAGCTGGCCTGGCCAGCGTGGGGGCCCGGGCCATACCTCCATGGTGTAGTTGGTGTGCTTGTTGTCGAAGATGAGGGCCTCCTGGATGAGCTGGTGCTGCTGCTCCAGCAGGTCCAGGTTGGGCTTGTAGTCCACGATGCTGCGCTCGTACTGCTTCAGGTGGCTCAGCTGGTCCTCCAGGGTCCCGTTCATCTCGATGGAGATGCGCCCGATCTCCTGTAGGGAAGGCAGTGCCGCCGGGCGCTGTGAGACCACCCCCAGGGGGACTCTCCTGCCTGGGGCCTTTGCTCACCGGACCCCCAACACGGAAGGCCTACTGCTCTAGACCAGCCCCTCTGGTCCCGCTCTCTTGGGTAAGAGCGGCCATGATGGGCAGCCTGTGCCATGTGCTTCACGCTCCCACCTGTATTGCTGACCTCTGTGAGGTCCAGAACGATGACATGCGCCGACCCTGAATGTGGAAACTGAGGCTCAAGGAGGGCAAGTTTCCACAGAAGGGGCAGAGCCAGGATTCTGTGTGTGTGTGGTATTGGGGATTGTACCCAGGGGCGATCTACCTTCAAGGTACGCTCCCAGCCCTTTTTATTTTTTTGTTTGCTAAGTTGCTGAGGCTGGACTCGAACCTGCTACCCTCCAGTTTTAGCCTCCCAAGTACTGGGATTACAGGTGTGCACCACCATGTCCAGCCACAGCTGGGATTTGAACCCAGGCCTGGCTATCTTCAGAACCTGCAGCTCCTGATCTGGGCAACACATATCCCCAGCACCCAGCAGTTGTGCTCTCTGCAGAGGCAGCACAGAGCCGCTATGTTGACCTGCTCAGCCCTGCGGCCTGTCATGGGCTCACCAAATATAGAGGCCGCTGGCTGCCTGCTGCACAGTGAGTGCTCAGTGAGCAGCGGCCAGAGTTGCTACTGGCAGTGCTACCAACCCTCCCGAGGCTGTCACAGGGCCCCGGGGAGTGTGCTGTGCGCTCGGGCCCTTCTGTTTGCAGCTATGCTATAACAGTCACATGGGGTCAGCACAGAGCAGTGTGCGAAAAGCTTTGTTGAGGGAACGGAGTAACTTTTCAACCCCATTTTAGAGATGACAGAACCGAGGGTTGAAGTTCAGATGGGCCTGAGCCAAACACCACCTGTCTGACCCTCAGCCAGGTCTCCTCCACATAATCTTGTTCACCCGCCTATCTTGTGAGGCTGTTAAGAGCTGGGACCAGTTCGAGCAGGCCTCTGAGTCTGCTGCCAGGGACCCCAGGACCCCAGGCCACAGGAGCCTGCACAGGGCTCTTTCTCAACTCCGCCTCGGCTCAGCAGCAAGGAGCCCGCCCTCACCTCCATCTTGGTCTGGATCCAGGGCCCCACCACGTTGGCCTGGCTGGAGAACTGGCGGCGGAGGTGCTCGTTGGACTGCTGCTTGCTCTGCTCCTCGAGGAGCGCGTGGTCCCGCTTTGGCACCAGCTGCTGTACCTGGGGAGGGACGCGCGGCGGGAGCGGTCAGGCAGCGGCCCCCCAGCCCGGCCCGGCCCGGCCCGGCACCTTGTGAGGGGCCCAGCCCACCTTCTCCCACTTGGAGTTGATGATCTGGGGGGTGACCGTGGTGTAGGGGTTGCTGCCGGACAGCTTGATGTGGTTGCTCTCGGCGATCCTCTGGGCCTCCTTGTGGATGGCCAGGATGGCCTCCCGCTCGCGGTCGGCATCTGGGAGGGTGGACTTGAACTGGTCGTGGGCAGAGATCAGGCCCTGGAGAGAGGAGCAAGTGTGAGGGGCAGCCAGCCCTCCAGGGGCTGCCAGGAGGGCAGGCACGGGGCACGGACCTCAATCTCCTCGATGGTGTGGACGATGAACATGTCCTGCAGGTCCTCCATGGCGCTCTCCATCCAGTTGTTGAAGGGGGCGGCCCGCTTGGCGTACTCCAGGTGTAGCTGATCGATGGTCTCCAGCTGCTTCTCTGTTTTCTGGGGTGTACGCAGAGGGACAGAGTCAGAGCCAGGAAGGGGGGTCAGCTGGTGATAGAGGGGGGCCCTAGGGACACTCAGGGGTCAGAAAACGTCCCTCTGGGAGGTCAGGAGAAACCCGCGGACCTGGGCATCATCCGTCCCCCTCACCACCCCAGGGGTGGGGACCCAGGCTCCTGGGGACACGGCCCTCCTCACCTCCAGGGCTTCCCTGCGACTGTGGGTCAGAGAGCCCAGGGCATCCCACTGGTCACAGATCTTCTGGCACCGGGTGTTGACATTGTGGGAGTCGTAGTAATCCAGCTCACTGTGGGCCCGGAAGACAGCAGTGAGAGCTGGCAGGGGTGTCCAGGGGATGTCCCCCGCCCCAGGGGTCCCAGGGGACAGTCAGCACTAGAGGACACCGGTAGTTAGCTCCGCCTCTGCTCTGGGCTGTGGTGCTGGGGTGGGAGGGAGCACGGGCTTCCTGGTGCTAGAGCCGGGGTGCGGCCCTTCCACCAGGCCTGGGGTGCCAGCTGCTCTTTTGATTTAAAGAAGTTTAACAGAGTGTAGAGTTAAGACGATAGGTTCTCAGGCCAAACTCCCATGGTTTAGAATCTGGCTCTATGATTGGTTTTTGACTCCTGTAACTCTGGCAGACTGCATCCCTCGTCTGGATAATCTGTGAAATGGGGATGAAGTTACTGTGGAGGATCCAATTAATGAATGCACGTGAAGTGCTCTTGGCACCTAGTAAGCAAAAGCAATAGCTACCTATTGACAGTTTAATTTATTCCAATGGGCATTATGAAAAAATATATACCTAGCTTGCAATCTCATTCTTAAGAAAAAAGTGAGCTGACTTAAAAAGGCAAATAAATAAGGATATAGTGACCCTTTATCAGAGGTTTGGCTTTCCACAGGTTCAGTTACTTGTAACCCCTAAATATTAATATGTCTTAACTCTTTCAAGAGAGAAGGACCACCTCCACATGACTTTTATCATAGTATATTGTTATAATTGTACTGTTTTCTTATTACTAATCTTGCTGTGCCTAATGTGTAAATTAAGCTTTATAGTAGGTATATATGTACAGAGAAAAAACAGTAGTCAGAGGGTTCGGCACTATCTGTGGTTTCAGGGCTCTGCTGGGGGTCCTGGGCTATAGCCGAGATGAGGGGGAGCTGCCGAGATGAGGGGGAGCTGCCGAGATGAGGGGGAGCTGCTGAGATGAGGGGGAGCTGCCGAGATGAGAGGGAGCTGCCAAGATGAGGGGGAGCTGCCGTGCAGGGACTGGTTTGAATGCTTGTGGCTGGGGAGATACTGGGCTGAAGTGGTCGTGGCTGGTTCCTGCCCTTGGACGCTCCCTGCCCCTCCATTCCTGCCTATCCCCGGCTCCAGCACGCCTTCCTCTAGGGATCCGGGCCTCTGGATATGCCTGGCGGCAGGGTCCTAGGCAGTCGGTGTACAGGTGGGGACCTTAGGGGGCTGGTGAGGCAACACCTTGGAAGGACCAGGCAAGCTGGCCACAGACGGCAGGAGAGAACAGGGAGAGTAAGCGAAGCTTCCAGCCGGGTTGCAATCCTATCTCGACTGCTCCCTGGCTGTGACCTTGGACAAGGCCCTTGCCTCTCTCTGCTCCTGTCACCCCCTGTGACACAGGTTGCTGTGGAGATTAAGTGACCTGGTGCACATAGAGCTGAGTGCTCTGGATCTGCTGTTGTTAACCAGTGCTTGGAGGGGCTGCCCACCTGGCTCACTCTGAGCCCTCTGCGGCCCTCTCTGACTCATCTCCAGAGGAATGGATGACACCCACACAGCCCTCCCTTTCTCTCCTCTAGGGCTACTTCCAGAAAGCTGCTTCAGGGACCACGGTCCCCAGCTCAGGAGGATGGGTTTCACAAGGCTGGCCCAGCATTCACTCCAACTGTGTCCCCTGCCAGTTTCCAGGGCTCCCCCAGTCAGCTGGGGAAATCGCCCATGCCCCCGGCAGCCTCTGAGGGCGCCCGAGTCTGTGGCCTTGCTCTCCGAAGCCTGGACACACACAACTCTGTGGGGCACCCCAATGGTGCCAAATAGGGGCACTGCGGTTCCCAGTACTGTGAGAGCCCCACCGCAGTCTGTCTTGAGCAAATGAGAACCCCCAAAGCACGGGGCGGGGAGGGAGGGGGTCAGGGAGGAAGCCGGCCTTGCCCAGTGTGGGCTGCATTGCATCAGGGCTGGGCCCAGCCCCACGGAACAGCAGAACTTTGGGGATGGCTGTAGCGGGGTGGGGGTGTCTGTGGAAAAGGGAGTTCTAGCCAAGGACACTATTTTTGAGCAGACGGCTATTTTGGGAGCCCTGCGGCCCCTCCAGGGCCTGTGGATTTTCCATGAAGTAATGGCCTGGGCCTCCTACTCCTCGGTCCTCCCTGCTGCTGGCCCTGCATGGTGGAATAAGGCCCCATTCACTGGCTCCAGAGGCCCAGTGTACTAATTGTGTGCACAAGTTTATCTGACTGGGACGGGGAAGGGAGGGGAGAAACCCCAGCTGCTTGGAAGCCCTCACAATAAGTGTATTCTGAGCAAGAGGGAAGGGGCTGGGAGGAACAATGGGCTCACTGTGCAGCCTGGTTCCCTGCGTGAGGAGCGGCGGGGAGTAGCCAGCCCATCCCATCCCGTCAGGGACCTGGGGCCTGCCTGGCGTGGAAGGCAGGGGAGGTGGAGCCTCAGGGACCCTGCACCTGAACCAGGACCAGGGGCCAGAGGCCTCCCCTCTGCGGGAGGATGTAGATCGCTTATTTTCCTCATCCAGGGTTGAGACGAGATGGACCGAAGGCCTCATCCCATAGGACCCCTCTCTGGTATCTAGAAGGAGGTGCAGTAAAGGGCTTGGGGACCCCACTCCAAGCCTCAAGGCAGGCTGGACCTCGGGATGCTTCTGCCACCGCTCGGCAGGGCGCCGAAGGGGAAGCTGGTGACCAGGCACCACACGTACTTGAGCTCCTGGGCGATAGCCGCGATCTGCTCCACACGGTCCTGGTGCGCCGCCAGGTCGCTCTCGAAGGCCTCGTGCTTGCGGATCAGGGCTTTGATGTCCGACAGGGTGGCCGTCTCGTAGTCGCGGTGCTTCAGCATGGCTTCCTTCCCTGGATGGGCAGAGGGGCACTTGGACAACAGCACGGCGGCTGTGGGGCTGTCAAACCAGGGGGAGGCAAAGAGAGGGATCCAGACTCCACATCCTTCCTTGCCGAGGATGGTGCCAGGAAGGCTAGAACTTCTAGAACCTTCTTCCTTCCCCTCCAGGATCTCTAAAGCCAACTATGTCCTTGAAGGACCTGGGAGACGCTCTGGAGTTTGTGGGCCTGAGACAAGATATCCCACCTCAAACCCGTGTGTTCTAAACTTAGCATCCTCTACTGGTAGGAGACCGTAAGAATTAGCCGGTGATACCATGGCTGGGAAGTTAAACACCCACTTTAGGAGCCATGACCTGGAGAAGGAACCTGGGCTCACAGCCCGGCCCCCGCGTGGTCTGAGAGGAGGCAGCATTGCAGTCTAGGTTCTTTGTGGAGCCCGCCCCGGCATCCCAGCACTCTGCAGACAGGTTCCCAGGGTGGTGGCCCTATCACACATCTCTGCCCCTCCCCACGGTCCTGTGGCTTTTTATTGCAAAGGGGTGGGGCATCAGGCCCTTTGAAGAAAGGGAGGAACACTGTTATTAGTCCTGGAGCCTGGCTAATTATATACCCCAGAACAAAAGCCCAAGCCAGGCCTGTAGGCAAGTTGAGGGACTGTAGGGAATGGACAGGAGAGCACCAGCCTGGGAAGGTGGCCAGGACCCCCAGCTCCTGAAAGGCCCCGCTCAGGCAAGCTCCTGGGGCTTCTGTGGAGCAGCAGCTGAGGTCCCCACAGTCTCTGACCCAGAGCACCTGACAAACAGCTGCCCCAGTGAGAGCTCTCCGGGCCTGATCCTTCACTTGTAAAATGGGACCAACTACACGTGCATGGCAGTGGGCGATTCTAAGTTTTGGTAAGGTGATGCTTGAAAATGGCAGGCGCGGAGCCAGTACTATCCTCAGCCATCCCCAGTCTCACCTGCCAGGCAACTACCAGGCACCCCAGGGCAGGGCCTGGCATGGGCAGGCAAGAGGGCTGCCGGAGAGATTCCAACTCTGCGGGCCCGGCGCCCCGCCCCAGGGCAGCAGGCTTAACCACAAAGGCAAGCGTGCAATTCCCTTCTCCCAACTGCTTTCTCCCGAGGGTGGGAACCAGAAATAGCAGGTTAGCAGCCTGCCTCAGCAGAGTTTCAGCAGGGAGGAGGAATTGAGGAGTGGGTCATGGTCCCGGCTGCCTGGGATCAGGCCCAGGGGCAGCCAGAGGGGACATGGGGGCTCACTAGAATTTAGTTTTATCTCCAGGCAATCTAAATCCCTTGGAGAAGCGTCCATGCAGACCCTCACCCCTGCAGGCTTTGAGCGCAGGCTGAGGAGACCATCCTAACTGGGTTCCAGCAATACAGAGGGGGCTGTGGGGCCCGCCTGCTCTCCAGTTTTGTATAATTGGTGGTTCAGAGAAGCCTGGTCTCGGGAATGAGAGTGGGCAGGTCTGCCTAGGGACTCTGGGCTGATGAGGGGCAGGGCTAGATGCCAAAGCGTCTGGGGGAGGTGGACACCTGCCGGGCAGGGGTATGTGGGGGCCATGGAGCCAGCTAGGCTCTGGCCTGAGACAGAGCTGACTTCTGAACGCCCTCAAGGTGAAGGCCAGCCGGTCACTGCCAGGGAAGGAGTCCTGGAGGGCCACACGCCCACTCCCTCCTCTTCTCAGGGCTTCCTGGAGCCCCAGGCAGGGAACTGAACAGCTTTCCTGAAAGGGAAAGCCACTGCGATGAGACCCAGAGCTGCACACGGATAATGAGAGCAGAGGACACTTCAGTCAGAGCCCAGGACACGGATGCTGTAACACCCCTTATGTGCCCAGGGCCCCATGACAAGAGAAACGTAAAAATTTGCTGGCCTGAGCACTCCCTGGGCAGGGGCCTCACCTACATGAGAAACTACCGTGCACAGGGCCAGGCACAGGGAAGTGGCTCAGGAGATGCTTGCTGAACAAATGAATGCCCCCCCCCCCGCATCACAGCCAGCACACCCTCCGCACATGGGCACCATTTCTGTGATGCACGAGGGAGGTGGCTGCTCACTTCCTCGCCTCACCCACCGCTTCGCCCCTGCATTCTTTCCCCGGCAGAGAAGGGCCGAGGGGATGGCTCAGTTCTGGCAGTTGCTGTTGGAGGCCGGCAGGGCTGAGCAAACAGGCGGGCACGAGCGAGGCCGCAGCCAGGGACCCAGCTGAGGTGGACGCAGGGCGTGTGGAGTTGTCCCGGGAGCCTCCAGGGCTGGGGTTTCCACACGGCTTGGGGTGGAGGGGGACTAGAGGAGTCCCAGAGGCTCTATGCGGACCTCGCGGGGAGCTAGGAGGTGGGAGGGGTGAGAAACCACGCTAAGCAAGCCAGTGGGAATCGGCTGGGCAGTGGAAGTGTGAGGGCTAAGGGAAGGAGGTGGCCGCAAGCAGGAGGGAGTCCTGTGAGGGTTTTCGTCTTTGTAGTGCTGGGGATTAGACCGGGGCCTCCATGGAGTTACAGCCCCGGCCCATGGGTGGGTTTTTTGCTTTCCCAGGCACTGGTGGTTTTGAGGCTCCGGGGATCTGGAATGTCAGCCATGGTGTGGGCCCTGACTGAGGGCCAGGGACGTGACGGAATTAGACCTCTTAAGCAAAGGCACAGGCAGCTGCAGGCTGCTGAAAAATAGGAGGCAACACTGCCCTCTTAGGAGAAGCCATCATAAAGAGGGCCAGGCCCCTTGGAAGGAGGTGGGACATCTTGAAAGATGAGGAAGTGCTCCCGGGGGAGGCTGGCAGCCGGAGAGCACTGTGAGGGCCAGGAGGCGGCTCCCCAGCCTGGCCTTTAACGAGCAGCCGGGGAACACAGCACAGGCTCTTCAGCGTGAAGCCCACGGTCACAAGAGTGTGGGAGGGAGGCAGACTGTCTGGACAGTGTTGGGGCGGGAGAGCCCTGCCCACGGGCTTGCCCTGGATCGGGAAGGGAGCCGTCCTCAGGGACGCCATGGCACATAGACAGGCACAGGGTCACATCCCTAAAGAGCGGAATGGGGCTCACCTGCATTCCTGGATGACTGACGGATCATGGTACAGAAGGGGCCCACTTGTCAGTAACCTCCAAGGCCAGAGCCGACTGGGCAATAAGGAGGACCTGGCCCCAGTGCACCCTGCTGCCCACAGCTAGATGACCCAAAGCAGCATTTCTGACACAGGGAAGGGGCCTGATAAGCAGACCCTACGGCAGGGGTTGTATGTGCACATGTATGCACGCACATGTGAGAGCCCAGAACGGAGTGAGAAGGGGGGGAGACCACACCGTCAGTCCAGGCCTCGTGGATGGACGCCTTCTGCCGGAACTTCTCCGCCAGGTGGTCCAGCCGCTCCAGCCTGCGGATCTCATTCAGCAGCCACTCCTCGTAGCCCTTCTCGGCCTGCTCCAAGTGCTGCCAGCCATTGTTGATGTCCTGTGGGGGTGGAGAGGGCAGAGCCATCACCGGATGTGGTGGCAAGTCTGGCCATGGGCGGGATCCTCCGTGACCCGCTTTGGTCGTCTGTGCGCTGAGACGGGCGGCACACGCGGTGCAGCAGTTCTTCTGGACTAAGTGAGCGAAATCTATGACTGGTGAATGAAATACTGAATGGATGGATGCCGTGGATGAGGCTACCGGAGCCTGAGGTGACTGTCCGGGGCACACTGTCCCTTCTCTGACACAAGGCCTCAAAGCATTTGCTGATCCTGGAATCATGGCAGACCTGGGGTCCAAATCCAAACAATTCCACGCAAACCACGGTATGGTTTGGGTGTGTGTGTGAAAACTCTGTGTATAAAAATCTAGGGAGTAATGGGGGGCTGGTACAGTGTAAAGCACACCCCACCCCACCCTAGAGGCTGTGTGTTCTGGTTGAGAAAGATGATGCTGGTCCAAAAGCAAGCCTACGGACAATTCTGGAGCCCTCCCCGCCCCCCAGGTGCTCTTCAGCGGGCGGCGCCCCAGCGGGAGGGGTGCTCACCGAGACCATCCTGCCCTCGGAGGGCATGAAGGCGGGCCGGTTGCTGAGGCGCAGCTTGGTCTGCAGCGTGTTGAAGTTGATCTCCAGCTGGCACTTCTCCTGCACCTTGGGCGGCTTGTGGACACGCCGGTAGTCGCGGAAGTCCTCCAGCTTTTGCTGCATCTCCTGGATGGTCTTTTGGGGCACCCGGTCCTCCAGCCAGGGAATAGTGCGCCGGATCCACTCCAGAAGCTGTGGGTCCCCAAGAAACCGTGGCAACTTTTGTAGGGGTGCTCTGAGTGCAACAGGGCCATACCCTGCTTATGGGCACCTGAGATCTAGAAGATCCAGATCTTCCAGGTCCTGTCTCTAGGGCTGCACAGCTTCTCTATGATTCCCATTAGGACCTCACAGCATGGAATTCTGGGAACAAGTGTCCCCCATGAACCACTGTGCTGTTTCTGGCTATTTCCTATTTGTGCCTTTGTTCTGAGTCTTCCTTTCCCAGATCTAAGTGGGGAGCCTCGACTCGACAGGCCACCTCAGGAGTCTCCTATCTGCACTGTCAAGCGACTCACTGCCGCTGGCTTGCCGAGCTCATCTCTGACAGCCTCACTCGGGAGTGGCCAGTGCATGCGCAGGGCCTGGGACGTAAAAGATGAGAAAAGTGAAAAATGAAGTAACAAATTCTTATGAGCCACTCTGCTCTTTACTGGAGTGAGCAAGGGTGCAAATAAGCAAGACTGGACGTTCTAGAGCAATTCTGGGACAGTAGTTACCTTCTAGCACAGACATGCTTGGAGAAGTGGTTCATGAACACCAACCCTGCAAAGCGGGAACGCCAAGCACAGGGCGCCCGCGTGAGAGTGCACACTGACGCGGTGCCAGCGGTCCCCTCCAGGCAACAGCTGGGGCCCTAGGAACCTGACCTTTCGCCTTGATTTGGTGTTAGGAATGATGGTTGCAGCAGATAGTGGCCTCGTTTTTTTTTTTCCTTTCAGTGCTGGGATGGAACACAGGGCCTTGTGCACAGTAGGCGAATGCTTTGCCACTGAGACATCCCTAGCCCCCAGGTTCGCCTTTGCAAAATGTCCTCAACTAGGCAAAAAAAAAAAGTTGGCCACTGTAGGTTGGCTATCAAATACTTTTCAAATTTTCCTGGTCTACAAAACCTCGAAGTCTAGGAACAACTGATTCAAATGACTGTTGAGCATCTCTGCAGGAACCCAAGCTCAGGACCCAGAAGAGCTGGCACGGGGACCCCAGGCTGACCCTCAGCCTTCTGAAGCCAGACCAAAAGGTCACACTCTGACTTGGTTGAACTCCATGATCTGTAAACTCGTGACGTGACCTTTCCAGAGGTCTCTCTGCCATCCCTGCTTTCTCCCTGTGAGTGTCACAGTGACCTCTGGCCAAAGGTAACAAGAGGTGACCCTGTGAGCTCTGGGGCTGCCGGGGGTGGGGGAGTGGCACACTCACGTCGCTGGCCAGACGCTCGTAGTCTTCCATCAGGTGCTCATTCTCCTGGTTGACAGCCAGCACCTTGCAGATTCGGTTGGCAGCAGTCTCCGCCTGGGGCGAGGGAAGCGCACAGTCAGGCCTGCCTGGGAGCTGGTGACCCTCCCTCCTGACAGCGGGTCCCTTGAAAGCAGCTTGTCCATGGCCCACACAGAACTCCCCAAGGAGGGGAAGGAGAGGAAGTGCAGCTCTGACAAGACGGTCTTGAGTGGCCCTGCCCTAACAGGCCCTGTTGGCACCCTTGCTTTGCTATAAAACACCCCTTGCCCAGTGAGCAGGGCCCCTCGGCGCAGCACTGAGCAGGGCTGGGGGCCTTCCACTGTTGAGAACAAGCCCTTTAGTGCCCCACGAAGAGGAGGGCTGAGTGAGGCTGTGATGGGCCTAAGTACCAGGAGGAGCCTCCCGGGGTGGACGGCAGCTGGAGAGCGAGAGCTGGGGCTGCCAAGGTGGGGATGCTGCTGCCCTGAGAACCTGGTGGTGAGGATGCGGACAGAGCATACGTGGCCCCCTCTTCCTCCCCTCAGAGCGGGGTACTACTGGCCCGTTTGGGCAGAAGACACAATCTGTGGGGCAGAAGGGAGCTATGGCTTTGGAAAACAGGCCGTGGTGGAGAGTAGGGAGCTGGGCCTCGGCCTGGAACTACAGAGTATGTCCTGCCTCGTCCTGCTGAGGAAAGCGTCAGGTGTGGAGCAGGAGGGAAGGGTACCACACGGGGAGAGACCGGGTACCTTTCAGGAAGCACAGAAAGGGTCCGAGAGGAGTTGAAACGGCAACAGAACAGGAACAGAAATAGTGAGGAGGGTCTACAGAGTGACGGGGAGGAAAACAGAGAGGCTTGGGAGAGGGCTCCAGGCCCGTCTGCCGCAGGCACTGCCGCCCAGCCTCTCCCGACCACGCAGCACGGGGACAGGTGGGGAGGTGGTTGGGCAGCCGGGTTGGTGTGAGCGCATGCACACACAGGCACACACTGTATCGTGCCACGGGCCACACACGCGCCAAGGGCACTGGGCAGTGCTCCTTGGAGGCGAGGTTCACAAGAGCCTTGGCCAATGAACACAGCTCTAGGAGTACGGAAAGCACAGCCAGGGTGGCAGCTGGTGGGGGAGTCGTGGGGTCAGTTCCTGACCCCTAACTGGGCAGAGACACCCGGTACCCTGGGCTCAGATTCACTCTGCTGCCAGCCAGGGGGCTGCTGGTCAGATGTGTTCTGTTTCACTGCTGAATTCCAAGCACCCAGCTCAGGGCATTTTAGGTGCTTGGGGTTGATGAACGAATGAGTAAAAAAAGAGAGAGAGAATGCTTCAGTAACTAGAAATAAACTATCAAGAGAAAAGGGCATACTGTGCTAGGCCTGGGGATCATCCTGCATTTATGAAACAAAAAACCCAGGGGTGCTCTTTGAAGAGACTGGATTGAGTCTCTGGGGAAATGACAACAGCAATGAAAAGCATCACAAGGCTGTCCTGAGAGGTAAATTCATAGCCAGAGAAGGCTGAATCCAGCATCTCCCTCCTGGACGGGTCAGTCCCCTGCAGGCTGGCCTTTATCTCTTCCTTCACAAGAGGAGTTGGGGTTGGTGATAAGCCTTCTGGGCCCAGCTGACACCCAAACCTCCAAATGCTCTGACTGGACTTTCCTGCCAGTACTATTCCCACATATCCCTGAGCCTCCCTCTACCACCATACCAGAGTTCAGCTCCAAATGCAGGGGGGCATTCTGGATAGAACAAAACAGTCTGGTGAGGGCAATGTGGTGGGCAGGGAGGCCCGTGGGGGATGAGTCCAATGGCAAACATGCTGTTAGCTGTTGTCTGTAGTAAAGAATCCTCCATCACTGCCCACTCCCACCCAGCCTTCCCACCTGGGCGGGGCGGGGTCTTTCCTTCACCCTCGATGTCTGTGCCCTCCAGCAGAACACTCCAAACACAAGCTCCCGTCACATGCAGGGTTGAAGGTAAAGGGGCTCCACTTGTTCATGTGGCCATGAGCCCCCTGGCTGGGCAGGGGCATTATACAGGCCACTAGCACTCCTGGCCACTTAGGGAGCACTTGCTGTGCCAGGCCTGCAAGAACTCACTTCACCCCCAGAATAATCCTGTAAGAGGTACTAGCACGATCTCCATTTCATAGATGGGAAAGCTAGGGGTGAAGTGGCTTATCCAAGGTCACACTGCCACGAGCTGGCAAAGCAGGGCCAGACCAGATTGCCCAAAGCGCTGCCCCTGCTGGATAAAGGCTCTAAGGAGGTGGTCTGTGGAAGGCACAGGTACAGTCCATCCTGGACTTCAGAGATGGCTCTGTGCCTTTCCAAACTTCAACTTGCACTTCTTTTAAGTGGGGCTAACCACATCTAGCCCTCCATGGGCGTATACAGGGATTCTCTTAAGGCTTGCGCATGTGAAGTCCTTACAGAATGTCTAGCGTATAGTAAGTGTTCAATAAACAAGACCGAGCTCCTCCTCTGCCCACATGCCAAGTGCCAACACATGATCAAGTCAGCAGGAGTACACTGCTGCCTGAGACACTTCAGAGCAGGGAGGGGACAGAGGTGCCTCAAACAAGAGCTCCGGGCTCTGGGAGAACCACTCTGGGAATGGACACCTTCATCTGCTCTGTCCACATCAGCTTGCCTCCTGGAGGGGCACGGGCTGGAGAGCTGGGTCAGCTCCAGAGGAGGGTCACCGGCTCTGCTGAGCCGCACCTGGGCACCTGGGATGGGAAGGAGCTGCAGAGGATGGTGGTGCTCCCGGCTGCTCCCCAGGGAGAGGGCACAGAAGGCAGGCAGCCCTGACAGGGACAATGGCAAGAGGGGGCAGGGCGCCGAGTGGTCAAATCCCAGCGCTGCCATCTTCTGTTTCCTTGTCTGAGCACTGGGATACCACCAACCTCGCAAGGTGGGCTGTACTCAAAGAGAAAACATCTGTAGGGCCTCGGTCCAGGTTCGGCCCAGGTTCAGCACTGGCCACATGGTGGGAGGCACTGAGGTCCCACTGTCAGGGGAAGCCTGCCCTAAGCCTTCTGGGTCCCGTGGCCCGGCGGCGGTGACACAAGGGTGATGGACAGGGCAGGTCTGTGTCACACAGCAAAGGGTCCTCCCGCCCCAGCTCACCTTCTGGGCCCCCGAGAAAGCGTGGTAGAAGCAGGACACGTAAGTCATGATGGCCTTCTCATCTGGCCTCAGAGTGCCCACAATATCTGCGCAGAGAGAGAGAGAGAGAAAGAGAGAGGCAGGAGAGAGTGAAAGATGCAGGGAGGGTGGCCGGCTGGCCTGAGGCTCATGCGGGAGGAATAGCGCTTGCTCTGGACTGGAAGCCAGCCCGGCCCAGGCCTGGGTGGGCGCGTCCTGCCTGGCTGTGTAGAGGAGAAGAGGGAGGTACCTTCCCTTTCAAACCAGGGTGCGGCTTCTACAAAAGCAGCTTTGTTTGGGGCTGAAGAAGTCAAATGCTAGTATTCTCCAGAAAATATGAAGTAGGATCATGTCACGTGTTAACTTCCTACCACCTTTGTATAAAACCCCTCCCGGTCTCCTGAGGCCCTCAGTGTGAAATGCAATCTTCTTCTCCCAGACTATACTGCTTCTGTGCAGCCTCTCTTGTTTTTCACCTGTCCCCGCTCACTCCTCTCCAGCCATTCTTGGAAAAAGCCAAATGCATTCCTGTGCCAGGGTCTTTGCAATTGTTTCACTCTCTGCCTGGAATGCCTTTGCCACAGTCTTCATCTGGCAGCTCCTGCTCATCACCCATAGAGCCTGCTCCAGTCACCCCTTCCTGCAGATGGCACCAGATAAAAGTCGCTCCAGCCACCTCTATGCCACCATACTGCCCCACATTCTCTACCGCACTTCTCATCTCATGAACGACCTTATCTGCTAACAAGCAACAGTGTTATCTGTCTCGCCTGCTAGGGTGTAAGCTTCCTTAATGCAGGGACCTTGCCTGACTCCATCACAACTGTATCCTCACTGCCTGGAACAGAGTCTGGCACAGATTAGACTGAACAGGCAGTGGTGCCCAGGAGTGGGGGGTGGCTTCCAGTCAGAGAGAGGCCACTGCCGTCTGCAAGAGAAATGAGGTGAGCATGGGAGGCGAGAGGCAGCAGCGGCATTGGGCAGTGGCGGCGAGGAGGGCCTGCCTGGCCCTGCCCGGTACCTTCTGCGCTCCTGAAAAGGCATGGTAGAAGCTGGACACATAGGTCATTATGGCCTTCTCGTCGGGCCGGGCCGTGTTCACGATGTCTGTAAGTGAACAACAAGGGTTAAACCGCCCGAGCACGTGGGGGTGTCACTGGCTGGGACCCACAGAGCTGATTCAGCGACACCTGGTGAGTGGGGCGGGCTCAGCTATACCCTCAGCCCCACCCCCACGGTCTCAGGAAAGGCCAGGCTGTGGGAACTGGATTAAAAGGAGGCCACTTCCTTTCCCTGAGAATGGCCTCAAGGGGCTGCGAGCTGGTCAGCTCCGAGGGCCACCAGAGGCCAGAGACATGGCTTGGCTGGGGGTGGTGCTGGCTGGGAAACGGAGCAAAGCCGGAAAAGGAAAAAACAAAATTCCACTCTGGCGGCCTCCAGAGTCTGAGCCTGCTGCAGGCAGGGCGGGGAGAGGCCAGGGTGGTTCACAGGGAGCCTGGAGCCAACCCTCTTCAGCCTCCTTGCCTCTGCCCTGGGCTCTGGCCCAAGATGCAGAGCGGTCCTTCGCACACCCGCCACCCCCATCCATGAGTGCATCTGGGCGGCCCAGGCTGCCTCCGCTCTGGCTCCCAGAGTGACTGTTCAAGTGTCCCTGGCTCACCCAGATCCATTCACCCCAGCTCACCGAGTTCAACCCCAACCTCTGCCCTCGCCCAAAGCCAGACCTTATGACAGATGAGGCTCTCAGGAAATGTAACTGCACGCAAGGGATGTACTTACCCTCTGCATCCAACATCTTGGGGATGTCAAGGTATTTCTCAGCCACTTCAAAGGCATTGTTCAGGTTGGTGACTGGATCATCCTGGGGGGGGGGTGAGAAAAGCAGGAAGAACTGCATCAGGGGCAGGACACTCGGGTAGAAAGGCACAAGGGCTGGCCTGGGAGGGGGAGCCTGGGGGCAGGGCTGGGAGGTTTCTTCTGGAGTCCTCAGCTTCCTGTGCCGCGCAGGGAGGAGGGCGCACCTGGATGAATGTAATTCCTACCCAAAGTGAAGCAAACTATGGACCTTTTTCTCCAAAAAAAAAAAATGCAGATATGTGCTTTTCATAGAATTTCTGGCAACCTATGGACCGCAAATCAATCTCCTGCATTGAAACCCAACAGGTGTAGTCCACACCTGAGAGTGTGTGTGTGTGTGTGTGTGTGTGTGTAAACAGAGCACCCACGTTTTATCCTCCCTAAGTACCCCAGCTCCCTCATGGATCCCCAGTGCTACAGGACTGTAGACCACTGCACCCTGATCTCTGCTCCCCTCCCTCCTGAGGTCTGGCTGGAGCCCGGTTCAGGTTCTCACTGTGGCCACACAGGCGGGCTGAGGCCTTGTGCCTCTTCCAGGGATGCTCTCCTCTGACTCAAAGCTGCTCCTCCTCCAGGGCTCTTCCCTGCCCGTGCCAGCTCAGGGGCACCATCCTTCCATAGCACTGTCTGGCCCTCCCACCCCGTTGGCCTTGTGTGGTTAGTTTGCTTTGGACACGATGCCCTGCCTTGCCATGAGGCTGGGGCTCCAAGAAGGCAGGGCTGGCTCCCACATGCGTTGTGCAGGCAAATTAGAGTGGGACTCTGCACGGGAAATGCTGGCTGGCAGAGGTGGTTTGGAACTTCCATTGTCCTCCTCCTTGGGCAGAGGAGGAATGCTTTTAGAATCCAGAAGGTCATAGAAGGGGAGTGAGAAGACACACAGGACAGGTCCTAAAACAGCCCCGGCTGCTTGCGACACCCATGGAGGGAGAGGGGACGGTCTTTAAGGGAGTAAGGGAAATGAAAGTCGGCCACCAAGCCAGAGCCTTGGGAGAGCTGGCATGAGGCTCTGCCAGCCAGCCCAGCTAGCACAGAATCCAGCTGCAGAGGTTGGCGATGGGTGGCCTTGGGGAGGGCGACCTAGAGTAAGGCTGCCAGCCTTGGAATGTCTGTGGGCCGTCAAGGGGAGCTCGAGGCACGCACCTTTCTCAGTTTGTCATACTCAATCAGCTCTGGCCTGTGCCGGTGGATCAGGGCGTTGAAGGCGAGACCATCTTTCCAGCTGGAGATGAAAGGCAACGGTTATGAGGAGGGCGTTCACGCGACGGGAGTGCCCAGCGGCCGTGGGCACCCATGGCAATCATGAATTTCCACTTATTGAGAGCTTAGCATGTGGTAGCCACTGCAGGGGCACAGTAGGGTAGATAACTGTGAGTATGACCTCTGGAGCCAGACAGTCTGGGGATCGTCTATTAACTGGTAGTGTGACCCTGGCAACTCACATAATCTTCTGCTACCTCAGTTTAAATGGGAATAACACTATCTGCCTCATAAATAAAATGGGAATAACACTATGTACCTCATACAGATGTTGTGAGGATTAAATGAGTAAATGCCAGTGTCTCACAGTGACAAGTACTGGGTGACTGCCGGCTCCCGAGACAGCCGACCTGCCATGCGCTGTACATGTGTGGCCCCACTCAACAGGACAGTCCCACTGTGTCAGGGGGCAGCTCACTGCAGGAGGCTGGCACCTGCGCTGCGTGATCCTTGCACTTTGCATGACCTGACCCATGGGAGGGCCGATCATGGGTTGTCTAAATGCCTGGATGTGGCTGGGCTAGCGCACATCTGTAGTCCCAGCTACTGGAGAGGTTGAGCCAGGAGGATCAAAATTGTGAGGCCAGCGTGGGCAACTTAGTGAGATCCTGTCTCAAAATAAAATAAAAGCCGGGCATGGTGGCACACACTTGTAATCACAGTACTTGGGAGGCTGAGACAGGAAGATCACAGGTTTGAGGACAGCCTCAGCAAGTAGTGAGATTCTCATCAACCTAGTGAGACCTGTTTCAAAATAAAAATAAAGTAGGGCTGGGGGTGTGGCTCAGAGGTAGAATGCCCCTGGGTTCAATCCCCAGTACAAAAATAATAAATAAATAAATAAATAAATAAATAAATAAATAAATAAATGGAGTAGGGAAGTAGCTCAGTGGTAGAACACTTGCCTAGCATGTCTGAGGCCCTAGGTTTGATCCCCAGTACTGCAAAAAAAAAAAAAAAGAAGGCCTGGATGTGGCATGGCATGGGGGGTCTCTGGAGGAAAACGACTATAAGGTTACAAACTAGATTGGTCACATTCTCTTCCCTGAGATCCTTGAGGGACTTGTTCTTTCTGTCTGAGGTCAGGCTTGATGTCGCCTGCTCAGAATGGCCATCCCAGTTACTTTCTATGACCTTCCCTAGCTTACCATCTGTGTTCAGCACTTCTCACTGTCTGATATGACGTGAGGGGATAGTGTGCACCTTTGCTAACTCTGCCATGGGGTGAACATCCCACAGGTGGGCGGGGCTTTGCTTTGGTGCTGCTGTCCCCACTCATGGAAGCAGCGGGCGCTCCACAGGTACTTACTGACTGAATCAATAAACAAACGAGTATGAAGATCAGCCATCTGGTGGCAGGAAAAGGAAGGCAATACATGGAGAAGAGCCACCAAGAGAGGGACTACGTGCTATCAACAGTAGAGCAATCCAGCAAAGGCCCTCAACATCCAACACCCGGCTCTGGGGAGTCCAAGGACACACCAGGACCCGGGGAAACTGTGAGGCCCTGTGTGCCTGTCCCAGAGGTTAAGAGGGGTGAAGCCACACGCCACCCCAGTCTGTGCTCCTAACCGGCAGGCAGCCCCGCCTCCTGCCACACTCTGCGCCCCCCCACCCCGCCTCGGTGATGGCGATGGTCATCTGTCTCATTATCCTCTCACTGGAGTGAGAGCAGGTTCATGGCTGGGCCTCGGCCCGCTCATCTTAGCAGAGAGTATATTTTCCCCAACTCTAAGTGTAACACAATCTAAGAACTGGTCCCTCTCGGGATGTCAGAATAAAGGAAGATCTAAAGGTACTTGATGGGGGAGGAAGAAACTTCTTGGAAGCCTGTAGGAGTACCAGGCATTACTGCCTACGGGGAGTCACTGTCTCCTCCTTGGAGAGGACTGGGGCCGGAACTCACTGAGGGGACTGGGGCAGGGACTCACTGAGGGCTGGCACCTCACAGACCACGACAGACCATGGGAAGCCAAGGCAGGTAGGGGAAGCACCTTGGGTTTGGGATGAAGTAGGGGGATAAGAGGGGCTGGGCACTTACCTGATGTGGAAGTTTTGCACGTTGACATTTTTATATGGGGCTGTCTTTCTCTGGCACCAGAGAAGGAGCCCTTCCTTGGCAGAGGTCTCTGCAAAACACACAGGACAATGAGACTGGCTCAAAAATAAATCCTCAGAACTTAACCCAAGCTGGATGGGATTCTCAGCCTCAGGCCTGGAGGCAAACAAAACCCCAGGGGAAAGAACATCACAGCAGCAGTAAGGACAGCTGCTCCTACTCCGGATACACACGGACCTCTGCCCACCCCATGCCAGTATGCATGGCCCAGCTTAACCCTCTCCGCCCCAAAGAGAAGTTGCCAGCCCAGGGCTACCCAGAAAGCAGCAGCGTCAGGACATGAGCTGTGTTGTGTCCTTCACCGCAAAGCCTGCCTTTAGCTGCCAGAGCACACTGTCGAAGAAACCCAGGACACCGGCCTTGGCCTCTTCTAAACAGGTGATAAATAAGCTGTGCAGAGGCCTAGGAGTCCCCCCTGCTCCTCATGGACAGCTTGGCTGTCCTCAGACTGCAAGTTGCACAAGGGCAGGGGACACAGCTGTCCCGGTCACCACTGCAACCTGGCACCCAGGAGCCCCCTTCACATACTGGCCTGATGGCTTTTTTTCTCTTTTTTTGTGGTGCTGGGAACTGAACCCATTCCACCTCCGAAATACACCCCCGGACCTATTTTATTTTTTATTTGGAAACAGGGTCTCGCTACGTCGATGCAAACCTCACTGAGTTGCTGAGGCTGGCTTCGAATATTGGTTCTCCTGTCTGGGATTACAAGCACACGCCACCGCACCCGGCTGCCTGATGGCTTTTCGCATCCTGAGGTGCGCATGGGTGGATGGAAGGGCGTAAAGCCCAATCCTGGATGGCCTGAAGCTGACCCCAAGTCCTCCAAGGCCAAGGGCCAAGTGTGGGGTATCGGGCAGAAAGAGGACCAGTCCAGGCCCAACTCTAGCACAAGTCTGCTCCATGACTTGGGTAGCCAGGCTGAAAAATGGGGCCAAACCCCTGGTCAGCTTCGTGAGGGGAGGATGGGGGTCTATAAGCTGGAGGCTAGCAGCTGCGGAGGTCCTGTGCCACCTGCAGCCACTAACCACTCACGCCTGTGAGCATCGGTCCCTGTGAGTCACCCCAAGGAAGCAGGGAAGCAGCACAAGGCAGAGCTTCAGGAATGCCAAGCTAGCTCGCCCACGTCGGGAGGGCGAGAAGGTGGTTCTTGTCTGTGTCTCACCTTCCACAGAGATGTCCTGGATGGCGAACCTGAGGATGATGGTCCAGATCATTCCCAGGGTCATCTTTGCATTGCCATCTACGATCTCTGCAGGCAGGGAAGGAGGCAGAGGGGGAGAAGGTTGTCAGACCAGAGTGAGGCTCAGCTCACCCTGACAGCAGTCCATCTAGAGACCAGATTGTCCCACTGGACCACGGGCTGTCGTCCCCCACCTCCCCAGCAGGAATGTGCCTGCACACTCTGGGAGCACTGTTCCAAGAGTCTGCTGCTACTAAGTGCCTCAGGTCTCTTCCCCTGGCCATTCGCTGATGTGACCCAGCCCACAGGACTGCTCCGTGGGACTCTCCCAGGCGAGCTGCCTTCTGCTTATGCTTCTACTAGGCACACGCTGCTCTGGCATAATTCCACCTTTATACCAGCGGCCCTGCCCTTGGCTGAGGTGGCCTCGTCTCTGCTGGGTCACTGCACGACTGCTGCAGACTTGCCACTTCCTCCCACCCTTGCCCATGCCACTGCCATCTTCCTCAGAGCGCTCTCTACGCACCTGTCTCCTTCAAACCCCTGTAGTTGGTCCAACTCCACAGAGTAGTCAGGGCATCAGATCTGTGCCACGCCCCTGCTTAAAGCTCCACCGTGCCTGACATGACCCTGGTTCCTTGGTGCGCTCTAGGAGGCGACTCTGCCCGCTCCCCTTCCGGCATCCTCTGGCTGTGACCTCCCAGGAGCCAGGCTCTTTCCTGCTATGAGGACCTCATACCTTCTGTCCACTGATAAAGGATGCCCTGCCCCTTCCCTCAGATGGCTGAGCCCTCTCCTGCCACAGCCTCTGCTAATACGTCACCTCTCAAAAGCAGCTGCCCTCGCTGTCCATCTAAAGGAGCCTCACCCGGCCCAGGCCTCTAACTGCCTCCCACGGCCCCACATCTCAGCACACCAAATGGGACTGGGCAAAATGGCTTCAGCAAAAGCAAGGGTGGGACAGGGGCCAGATGGAGGGGCTGGGGAAGGCCAGCTCGGGGCCGCTGCAGGATGCTTCAGAAGGCCTGGCGCCCTGCCCCCAGGACAGAAAACCTGAGGGTGGGCTTGTGGAAGGAGCAGAGTGGTCATGCAGAGGACAGGGTCCACCTTCCCAGGACATGCCCAGAGGGAAGGGGGCTCGGTCACAGTGGAGGAGCTGCCAGGCAGAGCCCCGGGCCACAAAGGCAGCTTTGGGCTTTCAGAGTTCAGAATGAGGAAATACGCTGTCAGCCGCCCAGAGGCAGGAGAGGCACCCAGTATCTGCCCTGGGCCTGTGTGGAGCAGAGGCAGCCCTTCCCTCAGGAAAGCTCCACAGCTGCCACCCGAGGGCCGGCCCTCCAGGGCGGGGGCAGCATGGTCCCACACCCGGCTGCTACAGGTGCAGGCTGGCCAGGGCCTCAGAGTTCCTGTGTGTGGGGGCGACAACTCTCCCAAGACACCCACCAGCTGCTTCCCTGACCTGCAGCCGTGCCTCTAGCTGCTGTTCCCGCTCGTGACCCCCACAAAGAAGCCATGCTCCCGCGAGTGCCAGGCCCGTGGAGAAGCAGGGAGACTGAGCAGAGGGGGCCGGGTCCCAGGTGTCCTGAATCTGTGGGATCTCTCCATTAGGCTGCCCTCCAGCTTTGTCCTGGGGCCTGATGTCATGAGGATGGGGACTGAACCAATTTGGGCATGAACGGGAACATTTTCAGACCGAGTTTTTCTCCAGTTGAAACTTAGGCCTGCCACGGTCTCTCCTCTAACCCCTGCTGTATTTACAGACCAGCATTTGAGCAAAAACAAATGCAGCTGTGACAAGAAGGCTGGAGAGGAGCCCAGAGGAAAGATCCGTGCAGGACAGAAAATCTCTGAGCCTGATTGAATTTTGGGGTTATGGTTTTTTTAAACAAACACCAACCACCTCGACTGTGGCATGCAAGGCTTGGCACCCCTCCCTGGAGAGGCCCTGGGCTGCAGCAGGGCCTTGGAACTCAGGACACACATTCCGGCCTGGAGTCCTGGCCAAAATCTCAGAGCTTGGTCATTAACAGCAATTAGTTTTCTTTGTTTTTCTAAAAGCTAGGACAACATGGATGTCAGGGCAAGGAACTCTGCTCTGACTAATGAGCAGAACTACGAGCCCAGGCCGCTGGGGGCTGCTGGGCTCCATCAGGCCTCGCCTCGTCTCATCTCCAAAAGCGCCTTGTGCGCTCAACCCTGGGGACGCCGAGGAGAACCCGCTGCTGGGGGGCGTGGGCAGAGCTGGTGCAGTGTGGTCCTGCGTATCCACTAGGGCAGGGTGGTTCAAAGCCAGACTTTCCCAGTCCACGCACCCAGGGCAAAGTCTGGGCATGGACCTTTGGCCTTACCCGCCTTTCCCAACACCCTGACTGGGGCCGCTAGTCAGTCTCCTCCACACTCCCTTCTGCCTACAGGTACCAGGCAGGGCCAATGGCAGAGGTGCTCCTGGCACAGAGAGGCCAGGTCATGTGTCTGTCAGTCTGGCAGGCCCAGTGCAAGGAGGATGAGTGAGGGTGACTAGGGTCAAAGTCAAAGCCCTTCCGGCCTGCCCTCGCGGATGGCTGCATTACACTTCCCTGATTTGGACTGCACCCGCCTGCGTTTTTCTGCAGGGTGGTGTCAGGGGGCTTGTGGGCCCAATGTCCTATCCAAGGCAGTCACTGGTCACTGGTGAATAAGTACTGGGGCTTTAAGCACCCCGAGTGCTTCACACTGACAAAACCTTGTGCGTTCAGAATGTAGATGTGCTCGGAGTCCAAAGGTTGGGAACTCAGCTGGAGCCTGGCCGCCTGCTCGGCTCACCTTCCGCTCCAATGGAGACCAGCTTGACTCCTTTGCTGGCGATGAAGTCCAGGGCTTTGTTCACATTGTTGATTTTGTGCACTCTCATCTTCCCCCGTTCGGGCTTAGGTAACCGCTCCCCTGAGAGAAATGCAAAGAAAAGGAGGAGGTGAGAGAAGCCTCAGCGTTTCCTCCCCTCTCCAACACCATGCCCCGCTGTCCCCCCACGCCCGCAGGCCCACACCCAGACATGGGCTCCTGGCCACTGTGAAGGGTGACAGTCTTCTCCCCAGCATCAATGGGGCTGTGTCACCGGGACTCGCTGGGACAGGGCACGTGGTCCAGGTGTGGACTGCACTGCGCAGGTGCGAGCCTCACCTGAAATAACCTCGAGGAGAAGCATGAGCTTGAGCCCGTCCCGGAAGTCCTCGTCAATGTTCTCAATCTGCGTCCCGGCCTTCCGCAGGTGGGAGTTGCACCAGGCTGTGAAGGTCTGGGGAAGCAGAACAGAGCAGCACAGAGGGTCAGCTGCCATGGCTCTCTACTGAAAGCACAGGCCACATCCCTGACCTCTGGAGGACACAGGCCACTGTGAGACACTGACTTGGGGCCGGGCCCTGGTGCCACCATCTGTATATGTTGTTTCTGACCTTTACAATGACCCAGGCAAATATGAGGAAACGGAGGCCTGGGTATTGAACAAACTGACCACACAGCCAGGTGGGGGGCACGTGGCACAGCTTGGATTTGAACCCAAGTCTGTCAAGCCTGGCGGCAAGCGCTCTTCCCACTACCCGGAGCTGCCGCGAGGGGCCCATACACGCCCCAGGCGAGAGCGCTACCACCCAGCAGGCTCAGCAGTCCTCAGTCCTGGCCCACCACAGGTTCCGGCTGGGCACTGGCTTCCTTTACCCACTGTCCCCCTGGGTAGGAGCTCAGCTGCGAGGTTCCCATCACTGGCCAGATATGACCTGGACAGGAAAGCCTGTGGAAGAAACGGCTCCTACAAAGTCCTTCCTTCATGCTCGGGCAGCTCAGCCGCAAGCTCACCCCAAAAGCCAGGAGCATAAAGCCGCCGAGCCCTGCACACGTCCCCACGTGGCTGGGTTTCCTGCAGGCCAAACACCCTGGCCTCTCTAGTCCCTGGAGAGCATCCCATGCCCCACCCTTCCAAATTGTAAGACCCAGTGCATCTTGCAGGGGGCTGGAAGGTAAATGGGAAACAGCCATATTCCAGGAGGAAGTTTCTGAGAATCAGCTGGAAGGCGAAAGGGCATTTTCCTGAACAAGAAGCCCAAGTCCGAGACCTGAAGGTATAATGAACCTATAATGACGGCAGAACACCTAAGCACAAGGCCACTCAGCCCTGCTAGCCACAGCATGTTATCATCAGTGCCACAGAAGCGGCTCAGATCAGTTAACACCAACGTGCCCAGACGTCTTCTGGGGAAACCCGCCCTCGCCCACCACAGCAGGGGCTGAGAAAGCCCCCAAGCCTCCACTTCTCCTAGGAGCCCCTGTACCCCACACCTCACTCTGTCCCCTCAACCTGCAGGGGCCAGGGCAGAAGTGGGCAGACTGCCAGGGACATGCAAGAGCACATTCCGTGCCCAGGACACAGGCAAAGGCCACATGGGGCACGACAGACTTCCATGGAGTCTCTGGCCAAGCGCCATGTGTTTTGACAACTGTCATCAGGTCTGCTTATTCAGAGACTCAACACAAGGCTCCACCCAGGCAAAGATGACGCCTAATTAATATGCAACCCTGCTGTGGGGCTGGCTTGAGGCTTCCTTCTGAACCTGAAGGGGGTCTGAAGGCAGCCAGACCACTCTGCCTCACCTCTCCACGTGGCATGAGGCTGCTCCCTCAGCCAAGGATGCCTTTGCCTTATTAATGCCTTGCCACATAGCCACCACCTACCCATCCCTCAAGACACAGCCTGCAACACAGATCCTCCAGGACGCCACCCCACTAGCTCGCCCTGACCTGGTTCCAACCTAGACAAGCCCTCCTCTGTGCAGACCCCTGCACAGCACCTCTCTCAGGTCCCTAACAGTTGCCGCCTCTTCTGCCTCCACACAGCTGTGAGCTCCTATAAGGGATGGGCCACAAAGAAAGTTCTCATTAAGGAGCCCATTAACTAGCCTGTCCAGCCTCATTTCCCTCACTTTCCCTATAGAACTGGGATTCAGGCAAACCAGGGCTGGGACGCTGGTTCTGACACTCACATGGGCATGCTACTCAATCTTCCAGACATGCGTGTCCTCCTCTGTAACACGGCAATGAAGATACTACCTGGGTCAGAGTCAGCACCATGACTCCAGGCTATAATGCCTGTAGAGCACACAATAGTGCTCAAAAAATGGCAGCCCTGTGCCTCACAAGGTCCCCTCCCTCCCTGCTCTGGTCTCAGAAACCCTGCCCACCTCTTCCACAGACTGCTTGCTCTGTCCCCTGCCTTCCCTCAACGCCATACACAGTCCTTGGCATCTCTCTAGCAGACGCCATCTAGTCATTTTTTGTCTTAACGGTTGTAACATGCACATGCGCGCTCTTCTACCATGTGTGGGCTCAAAGGGGGGTCGGAGGTACACCTCTCAAGCCATCATAGCGCCCAAAGCACAGCAGGCCTGTATGAGCACCAGCAGCAGGTCAAGCTCAGAGGCCCTGTGGCACAGAGGGCAGCAGCAGGCAAGTCTGGGCAGGAAGTGGCAGGGGACATCCAGCCTCTGCTCTTGCATGTGCTCAAAGATGTCGTTAGATTACAAAGTAGCACACAAGAGGGCGGTTCCCAGAGGGTGAGTTCTCCCAGTGCCCCACTGCTGCTGGGTGCTAGTCTAGGTCCCTGGTCTGCATGGAGGGCTGGGTGCATGTCTAATGGCAGCTCTTCCTGCCCCAGCCTGTGCTGGTTACTCCTGCGTGCTCCGCAAGGGACACAGACCTGGGTTTGAATGCCAGCTCCTCTCCTTCCTTGTCCTGTTTTCAACCAAGTGACTTTACCCACATAAGCCTGTTTCCTTCCCTGTAAGATAGATTGATCAGAATCTACCTCGTGCAGTTGCTCTAAGGATTAAACTGGGGGGAAATACACTTAGAGCATCTGTCACAGTCCCTGGCACAAAGTCTGTGTCAAATGAACCACATGCAAACAAATGACTGCTTCCTACCCAATCCCCAGGAAGGGGCGGATCCTGTCTCTCCTCTGCAAAGGCCCTCTGCCCACCTAAGCCGTTTGCAGAGGAGATGGAGTTGCAGGAGACCCTCTACAGGTGGCCCCCATTCCAACCTGCGGAGGCACTGAATAAACCTTGCCTCTTTGGCCCAGGTCATCTGTCCTCCCAGGGGCTGCTGCTCTACCATGCCCTCCAAACACCTGTCCCACCCTTGCTCATCTGTGGATAGTAAACGTGAGTTCTGGCTTCGGGATCACACAGACTTGCACTCAAGTCTTGCCTTTCCCACTTAGGCAACCTGCCAGAACCTTGGGCAAGTGACGAGCCTCGGTTTCCTTGCTGATAAATGGGGACCATAATCTCTCCTCATAAGATAAGGATTAAATAAAAAGATGCATGTGAATCACTTAGCACTGTGCTTGGCACGGATGACATACTCAGTGTTATATAGATGTCAAAGAAAAGTCTATTTTTAAATAAACAGTAGCTACGTCATGTGCATCTGTCTTCCTGACTGGAAGCAGGCAGAATCCCAAGAACACAGAGCAGGTGCGCATGGGAGACACCCATGTGCCCAGCAACAGGGCGAGGAGGAACCCCTTCCTGATTTGAGCCCAGCGTGGGCCCAGGAGCCCATCCTGGAAGATGAGCTGCACCTACTGACACCAGAGGCTCACGAACCCAAGCTCTGGGCAGGAGAGCACCAGCTCAGGGGCTAGCCCTGGGGAACAAGCAACGGCGGATGCCACTTCTCCATGCGGTGACATGGCAAGGAGCAGCTGGAGTTCCAACAGGACATTAAAAATTCATAGCTTTTTCTACTTGGTTACAAAAATAACCCTCTGCTTAGATTCTTGCTCTCCCTCCCCAGTTTAGATTAAGATGTGTGGAGTGGATGGTGTAGAGGGCGGTTTCTATTGATGGAGGCCTATGTGCGCCACTTCAATCCCCTCTGCTGTGCAAAAATGTGAGCTACAGACCCCGCTGCGGCTAGGTCCTGCCTGCCCCGCAACGTCCAGGACACATGGAGCCGGGCACATCTATTCCCTCAGGTGAGAATATAATTAGATCTTTTCCTTTTTTTTTTTTTGGTACTGGGGATTGAACCCAGGTGTATTCTACCTCCAAGCTACACCGCCAGGTATTTTTTATTTTGAAACAGAGCCTCGCTACATACCTGAGGCTGGCCTCAAACCTGCAATCCTCCTGTCTCAGCCTCCCAAGTACTGGGATTACAGGTGTGTGCCACTGCGCCCAGCTAATTAGATCTTTTCTATCAAGGGAATACTTTAACTTAAACTCCATTTTTTTTTTTTTT